>JABXWE010018754.1:0-32894 GCA_014611495.1 Limonius californicus
TAATGAACGACGTTATTTAATTGGATAGGCAAGTGCTACTTACTCGTATTTTCGTTTGTGATACAATGCTCCTTAATTCCAAGTAAAATTTAAAATCTCCTGGTAAATGCCCTTCGATTTTATTGCATTAATTGAAGATGATAATTAATGATTGCTGTCAAGCGCCTTGTCATAATTATAACCTAAAAAAATGGTAACATAACAAACAACATTAAAAATGTTTCATAAGAAATCAAGTGGTAATTGGTTTGCCGCTTGGCAGCGCCCCCATGGTCGATTGAGCTAGCCATATAGGACTGTAAGGTTCTATTAATCGTAGTCAGCCATGATTTGGATAATAAATTTACAGATTACTGTTTTAAATTCATTTTAATAGCTAAGAACCAAACCCTACAAAATGTTATAAACTTATTAAACTTACAAAGTAAAGTAAAATATCATAATTATCAAATATTATTAATTAAATAAGGGTTTTGCTGTAAGAAAGTAAATGGCATTTGCTTTAAATGTGCCACAAATGTTTTCGACAGCTGCCAAATACAAATCTTAGTGGCCCACCAAGCCGCACGGATCGCTGCAGTCAGTGTCACGAGTTTTTCGGCGAAGTTTCCTGTATTAATATATTAAAGTATTTGCCTCTAGTTTGTTTGTTGTTACCTCACAACTCACAGATGACAGATGAGACTTTTGCCTTCGCACATACGCAAGTCTCATTGTCGTTAGTGTTCCGCTCTGAACCTGTGGTCGTTACTCATAGCCATTGTCAGAATTGTATACGCCGTAGGTAAAGGAAACTACTTATATTGATAGTGGTACACGCCATCCAGTCTTACTCAAGTAAGTGAGTTACTTTACTTGTCTGTAATTCAAAGTAGGTATTACTTGATTGCAGTGTAGTTGAAATCGGTTTAAATATGGCCGACGTCCATGATCGTTATATGATCAAATGTCCCAAACAACTCCGTCCTGAACAGATGGCTTCCGAATACTTTCAGGAGTTCGTACCACCAAACGTGCTTCTGATAAATGTACAGGGATCAACAATAAAAGCACAAAGGAGACCTTGTCGATATGAACTTTCCTTCCAATTTATAGAAGGTCAGATCTTTGATATTTATTAATTTTAAAATAAAAGTATAATATTTCATGTGCTTGTAGGTGGAGAACAAGACTATCAAAACAATCAAAAAAGATATGATCTTCGAGAATTAATTGACATCTATAAACCACGAAACACTTATCTCTTAAACGAAAAGCTAGTTTCTTCAAATGGATTGTTATACTGGACATTCGAGTACGAGGTTCTTTGTCGATGTGGATTGAATCCGGTTTTTTAGATCCTATTGACGTGAATCAGTTTATGATTTGATAACAATTTTTGAATACAATTTCTAGTGATAAGAGGGTTGATTTATTTAAAGAATTTTTTATGTTTTCAAGTTAATGGTATTATGGAGGAGGAAGAAAGTTTCTGTATTTTTGAATAAATATTTTTGAAAGTAATTAATATTTGTTTTCGAATAATTTTTTTTCAGTCCACTTTATCTTAAATTGTTGAATAACAGGCCGCAATACTTTGATATCTTTTTATTTGTCCTGACAGTTCTAACTTTTAAATATTCTTATAAAACGGTAAAAATTTTTAACACTAGGTTGAAAGAGTTTTGAAATTCAACACAACTTCATAAGCCAAAGACAAATTTTAACTTTTTCAATATACTTGTAAAAACGGAGGTGAATTCGCGTTGCTCATAAGGACTTGTCCGAATTTGTGTGGACGAAACCGTATTCATTTTTGTGCTGAAGTGGCCCAACAAAAAACAGGACAAAAGGGCGAAATATAAGTGTTTTCAAAGGGTGAATTTGTGTGAACGAAACCGTATTCATTTTTGTGCTGAAGTGGCCGACCTTAAGAATAGGACAAAATCCTTAAATTCAGCACAGCCTCATGAGCTGAAGGCAAATTTTAATGTTTTTCAAAGGTGAATTTATTTGGCCGATACCATATTCATATGTGTGCTGAAGTAGCCCAACAGAAAAACAGGGTAGATTCCTTAAAATTTTAATTTTTAAAATAGGTACCTTAAAAAACGGGGCAGATTTTTTAATATTTGACTTTTTTAAAAAGGGTGCCTTTGGAAAAACAGGGCAAAATTCTTAAATTTTAATTGTTTTTCAAAGGTGAATTTGTTTGGCCGAAATCGTATTCATCTTGTAAAAAAACAGGGTAGATTCCTTAAAATTTAGACTTTTTTTAAAACAGGTATCTTTGGAAAACAGGGCAGATTCCTTAAAATTTTAATTTTTAAAAAAGTTACCTTAAAGAACAGGGTAGATTCCTTAAAAAATGATGTGTACTGAAGGGGCCTTACCAGTAGTCAAAGAGAATGAAACACGGCGTTTTGATCAGCAAATTGTCACAGAAATGTGATTAAAAGTCAAATTACTTAAAATAAAAAAAAACTACGTCAAAGCCTACGTTTGTTTTAAAATGTGAAATTTATATTGCACGTTGTGGCAACCTTTTTGGAAAACTCAAGCATTGTAGAAGCTTCAAACATTGGTGGAAGTTCTGGATAAACCTAGGGTATGATGACTACAATTACAGATTGGTGATTCCTTTTGGTGATTAAACTACACTTAAAAATCATCTTTTCATAAAAATATCGCACGATAAGGAACCCGGAATCCAACTTAAGACTATCAATAACTCATCTGTCAGGTTAACAGCAAGTTGGTTCAAGACTTTACCGCTCCATTTTTGATCCAGAATCAGATGGTATTTCTATTATACGCCATTTAAGGTTCACCCTATATAAATATTTAGTATGACCATTGTACAATTTAAGAAATGCATAATATTTTAAGTTTTCCACGCCTTGTACGGTTAGGAATTATTGATGCTCGTAATGTTGGTGACTCTGTAATTTTTGAACACTATTCCCGACATACGTCAAACATCCCATTAACCCGTACTACCTTGAGGAATGAGTGAAATCAATAATCTACCAGAATTTTGTAATTTAAACTTAGAAGACTTGGGAGCTAACGTCAGCGTTCTAGAACTAGCGTTTGCGGCTAATGTCAAGCAGAATAATCGGTCCGGCTCGGTAAACAGGTATTAGTTATTTCACCGAATTATTATGCAAAGTAAACTCCCCATATGTTTTTTAGCAACAATATTGAGCCCACAATGGCGGAAAAATTAGAAGCCGAAGCTTTTAAATCTATACATCTTATTGGGTAAACTTAAATAGTCATCAACTTGAACTAGTGAGGTTATGATAGTTTTCTAGATATGCGGGGCCCGGATTATCTTCAGAAAGTGATTTTAAGAAGGCGTTGGAGGAAGGCCCCAAAAGCATCGAATATACCAAACTTGTTAATTACCTTACAAGCGAGTTACGTACAATGTGCAACATTGATGAACACGTAAATGCAATTTCCAATCCCGAAGATTCCGTCTCGTTTATTATGGAGACCAGTTCCTTTCTAAATGAATTGGGTAAGTAACGTAAGCTTTGCTTAAGCAAAGGTGCTGATGATGAATTATTTTTAGGATGTCCGTATACATCATTGACACGTGGACATGTGACTGATCGCTTTAGTACTGTTCAGGATAGAATATTACTAATACAGCACTTAGTTGGTGAACTTATGGCAGCCAGAATTCTTAAAGAAAATCGACCTGATAAAAAAATTGAACTAAAATTGGTTAGTTATTGGTTATTTACATTTTAAGGGGATGCGAAAGTGGCTCAAAATTAGCAAAAAAAAATTATTGTCTTTTACATTGAACGCAGTTTACTTGCTACTGTTCAAGTAGACGGCCGTAAGCCATGAGAGGAGCAAGCAAAGGAATATAATCGATTGCTGATGTCAAAGGTTACATTTGATTTTGGCTAGGCCAGTTTAGGATCCATTTGCAGGACTCCCAGTGATCTTAAAAATTGGAAATTTGAACTTATATAACCTACAAGCTCATAA
This sequence comes from Limonius californicus, assembly GCA_014611495.1. Lineage (NCBI taxonomy): Eukaryota > Metazoa > Arthropoda > Insecta > Coleoptera > Elateridae > Limonius > Limonius californicus. The sequence goes on from JABXWE010018754.1 coordinate 3,988, forward strand.
GCTGCTGACCCTGACATAAGCTACAGCTCGATTATGAATTAAAAGCTGATTGTCTTAGAAAGAAAATCTTAAAATTTTAAAAATTTTTTTGTAGTGAAAAATTTTCGCTTTATATAAATTTTAAAATATGACGAGTGTTTCTCCTCAAACCAATAAGAATAATTTTATGTATGACAAAGTGAATTTTGTATTCTTTATAACTATTCTGTTTTACTCGAGAACATTTTAATTACACAAGATGGGCATCAGGAGGCACTTATTGTATTTAATATAACTGTCTTTGCAGCAAGAATCATCACAAGCGGCTGATATGCGCAAAATACTACAAACACTAGGATTCCCGAAGCCTCCAGCCAACATCACCATGCAAACTTTGATGCAAAAATTAATCCCAACCGTACAGGGTACGGTGCAAAAAGCGGGCAATGATTTGTTAGGAACTCCCATATTTAACGGGTCTTTATCCGAGAAGCAGTGGGAAACCCTTGGCAACGTGCAGCAGGAACTGCACGAAGACTACCAGATACGGCGAGAAATGCTGTTGAAACGACTCGACTGCACCATACAGTCTTTCCAGGTAGGTTTTTCCCGGCTTACTGTAGAAAGTGGCTAATTTCATTAATTTCAGTGGTCAGACAAGACCAAGGGAAAGGATGAACTATTCAATAAGACCTACTCTGAAAAACGGAAACTTATGAAAGCTGAACCAGCAGTTGACCTTTCGGATTTGCTCGCGTCTCGTGATGATTTAGCCATTATCGAGAAAACCAGCAGCGCTGCAGTTCGCAAACACACCAAATCGGCTATCAACAAAGTTATTATTGGCCAGGTACTCAAATATATAATCTTGCTGTGAATTTTTCATTCACACCTTGAGTCACACTGTGTGCCTTTTTTCTAATGTCATTGTTATTAGTATATCTTAGGCCTGTATGACACGGCACAGAATTTTGTACAAAATTCTGTAGCTCGTGCTCTAAAGTATACAGAATTTTGTTCAGAAACAACGTCAAATCGATGTGCAAACGAACACTTTCTAGTGTTCATCACAGAGGCCAAAGACGTAACTGTTTACCTCGTGTACCACCTAAAATCTCTCAGTGCTAGCCATTCTATACAAACTTATATAACTTATAAATAAAAAAAACCTTCCTATAAAACGCAAAAATAATACAAAAAACACAACATTTGAGGTTATGTAAACAAAAGTAAACAATGATTATTAAACTTTGATAGATTTCTACCTTATCTACCTAGTAACATAATTTTTCTTCTAGATGGCAGTAAATTGCACCTATTTTCGCATGCTCACAGACAATTTTGTGCAAAATTTTGTTCTCTGTAATACATGTTTTGCAGAATTTTGTACAAAATTTTGTGCCGTGTCATACACCGTTTTTGGTATGACTATATTTCAAAGGGGACACCATAACATGATGTTTGATACGAAGTGAATGTCCAACAGTTTTGTTAACATGGAATGGTGCACTTTTTTTTTGGCTTAAGTGAGTTTTGAAGGTGTTTGTAGTTGTAATTAGATCTGTATTTAGTTGGTCCACCAATTTGAGGATTTTGGCCTGGAATGTGCATCTGTTGTGGTTTAGTAAGCCGAAAAGCGCGAAATCCACGTTGACGTTTTTGCAACAATTTTTTCATATAAATAAATAAGCATTTTGTTAATTTAGCAACATTATAGTATTTTTACTGCAGAATATAGTGGCATTTAAAAAAAGCAAAATAATATATTGTTGATTGAAATATTTATCCAATTGATGCTTAATGCTTTTTCATTTCGTTTTTGTATTTAAAATATAGAAAATCACTGCAAGCATTTTATGTAACTAAAACAAAATTAGGTGTTTTCGGTACTGGGCTTTACACACAAAACAGTTGAAAAAGCAGTTTAACTCAATAATGAATCTTTCTTTTGTTATTTCAATTGTTCATCCGTAAAAATATTACAATGTTGCTCAATTAAACATATCCATAACTGTTAAAATAAAAAAAGTTGGCTGCAAAAATATAGATTTCCAACCCTCTCTGTGCCACAAGACTAAAATAACAAATGCATGCTACAAAACTATAGCATTAGAATGGTGGAAAAAGTAAAAACGAATCATAGGTCAAATATCTTACACATCGTTTAAGTCAAATGTCTAAACAAAAATCTGAATGTATCAAATTGCGAAGCATCTTGACTCATACCTATCCCAATTCCATTTTAGCTAAATTATTCTTCTGATACCTCTGTTTTTTACTCTGTCCCGTAACTTTAAGTTTAGAGCGGATCTCTCGATTTTTGATTGCGTTACACTTAATTTTTGTTATAGTTCTTGTTAAATATCTATGTTTGAACACCATTGGGATCACGCAGATTTTTACATGTTGTCACAATTTTTTTTGAATTTTCAGGACCAGAAATACTTTCCACTCTTATCTATACTTTCCACTCTGTTCTGTATGGAATTGAAATTGCTTGATGCAAGTATGTAGTTCAGCTTTCGTATCCAGTATTGTCATTTGATAATCTATTCGATATTAAGTTAATTATTAGTGCTGTCTTTCTTCTCTCCTCGCATAACTCTTCTAGCATTATCTTTAGTTTTGCTCTGGTGTCTGATAGCAAGATCACGTCATTAAATTTAATAGTCTTCTGCTTCTTATACCACCGCTTATTGTTCCCATTTTAAGTTGTAAAAAATTTGTTCTAAAGTTGCTATGCGTGTATTTAGAGACGGAGATTCTCCTTGCCTTATTACTCCCCTTACCAATCTAAAATACTTCTCATCTCTTTCTAGTCTTATTTTTGGACAACCTACAATCACTCAAATAATAGAAAAATTATAAGTATATTCTATAGCCTTAGACAATTTCGAACATAATTCGATGGTCTAGGCTTTAAACCATCAGGGAGTACCGGCTAAATATCTTAGAATTGTATAAAAACAAGAGCAAAAAAATTTAAGAAAACGATCTTTGTTTAAGTAAAGTTATATGTATATATAAATATACAGGATGTTCCATTTAGAAGAAAAAGGTTAAATATCTTTAGGGTAAGTCTGGGAGAGTTCGACCACTTTTTGGAAAAAAAATTATAACTTGTTTGTTTTGTGAGATAATTTTTCTTTTAACCCTTAAAGAATTGCCCAAAGAGTTTAGGTAATATATAAATTAGTACTTATGATATCATACGAACATAAATTTTTATTTCGATTAAAAACTACAAACATTGCTACTGGTTGATCTCACCCGTATGTCCAGATTAGACCGACCACCAACTACGGGTGAGACCGACTTCGAAAAATAACAAAACATATATTTTAGAACAGCATAATAATAAAAGTACCTATAATAAAAAAGTATAAACGAAATTAGTTTTTACGACTTTTCTTTTTCATTTTTCCGCATAAATCGCAGAAATTCTCGAATTTCGAGCATCCATTATGAAGCCAACGACTGCAGTTCACGCATTTGATCCAGTCATCGTTCTTAGTGGTTTCAAAATAATTTTCCCCACACTCTACGTATTTATTTTCATCCCACTCTTGTACTGACATATCACTTTCCTGCAATTCTGGACTTTCGCTATCCGAATCTGAAGATTCTAATTGTTTTTTCTGTTTAACGACATTTTTCTTGTATTTTTTTTTTGACCCTCTGTATCTCAGTGCGTTCTGAACTATTCAGAATGATTGCAAGCTATCTACCTCGTGTTTTAACCACTGCTTTTACACTAGTTTTTGCATTGGCGTAATAACATTCTCCAACAATTTCCCTGGTGTGGGGTCAATATCAACTGTTGCAGTGTCAGGGTCGTGCGAACAGCCAGGCAGAGGTGACGAAATACGATTGTTAGTTGCTTGAATGGTAGTGAACCGTGGCGGAGTTGAAGGAGGGGATAGATTTTTAGCCGTACTATTTGTACCATGTGATATAGCTTTTGCATCTTGTTCCATTTGTATGACAATATACGCGTAATCTGGAAGAATGGCTTCTGGATTAAAAGGTGCAATGCCTGTGGCTCTAAAACCAGACATCCCATTTTCCCCAGTTGCCGATTTACCACAGGCTTGTGCCAAAACATTTCCAAATATTATCGTTGTTATTTTCCTATTTGTATTTGTTTTTAAGAAATTGTTACAAACCACGTAGTAATGGTTTTTCAGTGATTTAAAACAGGACTTGTCTAATGGTTGTAGGTAACGAGTCATGTCACTCGGTAAACAAAGTAGATTTATGTCGTTCGCTTCGCAAAATTGCAGTACTTCAACAGAATTTGTGTGAGAGGTATGGCCATCGACAATTAACAACACTTTTCTAGCTGGTTTTCGTGGCAAAAAAATGGAATTCCAACCAATCCTTGAAAATGGTACCGTTGACATACGCCGCTTTCACTGACATAGCAGTTTGAGAGTCAGGTGGCATTCCATCTAAAAATTCGTCCTTTATTTTTTTCTTTAAATATTGAGTAAGGTGGCAGAAACATTGTGACGCCTAGTTAATCGACGGCGACAACAAAAATAGTTTTACACACTACAAGCTATCGAAGCATCAAATTTCTAAGCAAGGTCCAGGTATCAAGGACAAGGGTTCGACTAGCTGCAGTCGAAGAAGGGTGGTTCGATCTAAGCCTAGGCGCCACCTCTTTAAAAAAAACCCTTTCCTCCTCGAAGATAACTTTGGGTAAACAGGAACCTTCCTGGATGCGAACTTACCTTGCTTTATAATATTAAACTTATCCTCCAAGACAGAATAAAACACAATCGTAATTGACAGATTTCCAAAATATAATAATCAATTAATCAATACAAGCAAAAGTATCTACAGATCTTGACAAACCACTTTGCCACTAATGAATGAAGCATAAAAAAAAATATCACGATCACAACCCCAAGTTGCATATATGTACATAAATTTTCATTCATTAACAAAATGAACGGACCACAGTACGTTACTGTCTCTGATTTAATTTTTATACAGAGTTGAACCAAAATTTCCAGGGAAAGCAATAATGCGTAGATCAAGTTTAAACTTACGAAGCATTAATCCACTTCTAAAAATAATATCAACCAAACCACCGAATTCCCGTCTAGTATTCACGATATCGCGAGGCCTTGTATGCGCAATAACTAGATTAATTACCCAAAATTAATGGTATAATTATAAACTTACGCAAAATTCCCCCTTACTTTTGAACTTAAAATCAGAAATTTAATCTCGTAATCTGCAGACCATTTAACAAGTTTTCAGAATACATAAAGGTATTATAATCTGAACAAGAATTTTCCAAATAAAATATTGAACTTAATAAAAAAATAGTCGAGTATTTATTATATTTCAACATAAATATGCCTACGCAAATAAAACGAGTTGTAGTTATTCGCTTTTGATGGTTCTCGAAGTTTCGTGGTATTATCAACCCAATGCATGAAAGTTAAAAAGTTGGCTAACAGACCTTGAACGTAGAATGTCCTCACACAATGGACTCGCTTCACACACCTGCTACTCAACACATGCAACGCCGATAAGGATGTCCCTGCACTGGAATTATCAGTCTCGCGGATTTTCCCACGTCGTTTTAAATTCGATCAGGTTCCGGATGTTTCCACTCTTCCGGCTGCTGTTTGATGCCTAAATAAATTCAACTATCTTAGAAAAGAAAAAGGTGGAATAAGGACCTGGCTAAGCTTACCATACGATGTTAAATTAGCAGAAGAAAAACTCTCCAAGAGTGCACTATATTAGGATTTCTCCCGGGGAAAATTTACTATCACTCTACCATATTTAAGTTTTCCCTAATCACTTGAAAATTCACAAATTGGAAGAATCTTCCTAGTCGTAACGACCTTAATTAAAATTCAAGTCTGCACTTCTTGAGAATTGAATACGTTCTACCTTAATCCAACTTCAGCAGTCTGAGAATCGAAAATTCACGGTCGATGCGCAGAACTCAATACGAGAACAAATTTTTGAATTCGAAAACCCGAAGTATGCCGTCCAAAACGCTGTAATGGGAATACACTTTTGATATACACTATGCGTCAGAAATCACACATTCCCTCTGCATTGCAGCACACCATAACCGAAATTGTTTCTCCCTTCTCGGCTGATGTCGGCGCAGAAACATTTTTTGAGCCTTTTGCGGCTAACACTTGAGTTGGTCTATTGTTCACTTGCAAACCGCTTTCATCCATGTTAAACACATTTGAAGGTTTGTCGTGGAGTTGGTTATTAGTGAGAATATTGTCTAATAGGGGGTAAAATAGTGTGTCACGGTTCTTTCCAGTCGCTCGAGCAATAGAAATTCCCTCAGCTTTTCTAATTGATATATCAGGATGTCGTCGCAAAAATGAGTTAAGCCAATCATAACCGACTTTGCCGTTTCCTTTAATGAACGTGTGCTTCAATTTCAGTTGTTCGGCGAGTTGAAAGGCCCATATTCTGACGGACTCCCGATCTGGTGCAAATCCGAATGTTTGCATTTTTTTAACGAGTCGCACTCGTTTCGGTTCTGCATCATCTCCCAACGCCCATGACGGACCCAGTCTCTTTCGTTTTACTCCGTCCGACTTCTTAATATTATCTTTTAAAGTTGTTTTAGGAATTCCAAATTGTCGGGCGGCTTCATTTACACCCATTGTACGATTTTGTACATATTCACTTGCGTTTCTTAAAGAATCGGCACTCCATTTAGCTCTTTCCTCATTTTTTCTTTTATAACTTGTGGGCATTTTTGTTAATCTGTCCCAATATTATTTTACAATATATTTACCTGTTTAAATTCGGCTTCATTAAATCTCTTGATTTTCCTCAAATCAAATTTTTTATATATTTCTTTCGTGGTCGGTCTCTCCCTGATTAGTGTGGTCGAACTCTACCAAAGTCACGGGAGAGATCAACATCTTGTTAACTGGAGGAAAAACGAGGAACGATTGTATTTTTGAGGTTATGTTATAGTTTCATGCATATTTTATCATCCAGTATCGAAATAGTTTAAATAAACCTACCCCTCTTTAAAATATCACCAACACAGTAAATAAGTCAAAAAACTTTCAAGTTTGCACAAAGTTTTAAACTTAATTTATAAGTTCACATTACTGTCACCGCCCTTGTTAACACGTTTATTGCTACAAGCTCAACTAATTTTATCATATACAGGGTGATTTATACCAGGAGGCGAAAAATGAATATTCGTGTTCGGGATTGGATTGTAAGCAAAAAATGTAAAATAACTTTTTTCCCGATCGGCCTTTGTTTTGGAGATATCGAGGTTCAAACTTTTGAAAGATATAATTTCATGTTTCACAAAAAATCTAATAGTAGGCCATATGAAAACATTATTTAATCACTGTAATGGTTACACAGAAAGAAAAACCATTACTTTAACTTGCAATTCATGTTCGAAAAGTCCACCGCTAGCGGCGATGCAAGCCTGGCAGCGTAAAACCACTGAATTATAAACTGCAGCAAAATCTTGTTCATTTTCAATTTGAAGCACAGCATTCATAATTCTGTCTCGTAATTGCTCTTCATTGTGAATTTCCTCTGCATAAACTAGTAGTTTTACGTGGCCCCAGAAGTAAAAATCCAGTAGATCTGGCGACCTAGTAGGCCACTGAACTGCCTACTCATCCATCTTCCATTAAAATGATTGTCTAGCCATTCTACAATAACCCTTGCAGCATTACTTCTCTGTTTAAAATCCTCCAAACGAAGTTTTGAGAAACTTGCAGACAGGTTGCGAACTGCATTCTTGACAAAATTTGTATCTTTTTTACACTAACTACTAAGAGCAATACTATGTGACAATTGTCAACAACTAGTAAATAAGTCTTTTGTTTCGAAGCAATTGACTTACTATTAATTTTATGGAGAAAAATTATAAGTTCAGAAAACTTCATGCCTCGATATCTCCAAAACAAAGGCCGATCGGGAAAAAAGTTATTTTACATTTTTTGCTTACAATCCAATCCCGAACACGAATATTCATTTTTCGCCTCCTGGTATAAATCACCCTGTATGTGAGACTCAAATCCCTCTCTTGCTTTGTTCTTGAGTTATCCGTACTGGTTGGTCCCTCCGGGTGGTCGATCTCTCCTGAACTTGCCCTACTTAAGAAAATTGAAGGTAACTTAAAAAATGTCTTCGTGACATTACAGCTATTGTTGTGCCATTTCAAAATGTATACAGTTTGTTGAAAATCGATAATAAGAGCGGGAGAAGCTGGGACCTTTTTTTATAGATCGACGAGTAATTTCATAATCCATTTCCCAAGGTTAATCTTTTTATGCTTAGTTTCTATAAATTGCATGATTTCTCTTACACATCCCCCCCCCTGCATGCTTTCTATTCTTTGCTTTTTAAGTTTTCCATCTTCCTTGTATATTTCATCTCACATCTCATTTTTGGTCTTACCTTCTGTCTTCATTGATTTGTGCCTAGGATTTTGTGCTTAATATCTTTTTCTCCCACACCCTATGTTGTATTTCTTCCTTTTTTGTGGCTCATAATATTCGTGCTGGACTTATAGAACTCTAAACTTCGTTTGTTGAGCATTGAGCTAGAACGTCAACAAACGTACGTGTTTGACTCACCCGAGCGCGCACTGTGATCGGTCTACGCTAGATAACGCTAATGCCTCATTACTTAAGGAGTAATTAACGCTCAAAACCTTTACTTTGCACTCGACGGCGCGAACGCTAATTTAGGAACGCAAGGAATATTACGTAAATACACATCCGGTAAATCAACGCACCTGTCAAGCGTCTGTTTACGTTCTAGCTCAATGCTCAACAAATAGAGTTTAGTAGATTGTCATTTTTATTTTAATTGTGTTTATTTTGCTGTCTTGTATGCTCCATTTTTTGTTTGTATTCAGTCTATTATTTTATTCATATTCCACCTTGAATATTTGTCCCTCATTTCTGTGATTCCTCATATTTTTACTTTAAACACTTTTTTTCTAGCTTTCTCATTTTGCCTTAAACTCTTTTTTAACTTCCTTCTACATGGTATTATACCCGTGGCCTAGGCATATGCTACTATTTGCATTTCCTTACAGTTCATTGTTCCTTGTCTGTCACTATTTCGTAATATACTTCGCAACATCAATATAAATAAATATAAACAAAGTGGCTGACAAGACATCCCCATGACTAACACCTGCTCCTTTTTTTATCAGAGTTTTTTAACAGCTGTCGTTGTCGTATATTATCTTTTGGGGTACGTTTAGATTTCTCGTAACTCGTATCAATATTTCTCCCATAATTGCATTAAAGTTCTGCTTAATGCGTATATTTCTTGTATGTAATTCTTTACCGTTTGCATAGTATTTTTCCGTTATTGTATAAACTGGTTTTCTGTTTTTCACTAATAGCCAGTGTTTAAGAGCTGCAAAAATTTTATAAAACTACATTAAGCAGTGCGATGCCTCTATAGTTACCATTCCCTTCTCGGTCAGTCTTCTTTAAAATAGCTACCGCTACACCATTAAATCATTTCTCTGTCAATACTTCTCGTTCCTTTGTCATTAATATTTCTTTATTAGGTACCCGATAGAGGAGGACGTACATCAGAACAAGCACCACCCCCACCAGAAATGCCACCGTGGCAGCAGAGATCGTCCGCCCCAGGAGGAGGAGGAGGCTTCAGAGGTGGTCAGCAGGGACAAAGAGGAGGCTCAAATTATTCGAGGGGAGGAGGGCAGCAGACTAATTATGGCGGCGGAAGCAATTTTTCTCGAGGGGGAAACACTGGAGGCTACAGTAACTATGGTGCTGAGTCACGGGGTGGAAATGCTCAGAGAAGCTTTGACAGTGCGGGAAGCTACGGAGGGGGTAGCTCTAGAGGGGACTTGTCTCGTGGAAGCAGTAATTATTCTAGGGGTACAGGCGATTATTCCCGAGTGGGTAGTGATTATTCACGTGGAAGTAATGAGTATTCTCGTGGAGGCAATGATTATGGCCGGGGTGGTAGCGGTAAAGATTATTCCCGTGGTGCAAGTGATTACTCCAAAGGAAATAGTGATTATTCTGGGGGAGGTTATTCCCAGAGTAGTGGATATTCCCAGGGAGGTGGGAGCTATTCCCAAGGAGGTGGAAGCTACTCCCAAGGAGGTGGAATTCCAAAGAGTAGTGGTGGTTATTCTCAGGGAGGAGGGGGTGGTGGGTTTGACAGCGCAGGCGGTTATGGAGGTTATTCTCGGGATTATCAAGAACCAAAGCGAGCTAAGACTTACGATCAATTTCAACAAAGCAAGACTACTTACGCAGATCAGTATGTTCAGGAGAGCCAACATAATCAGCAGTACCATTCGAGGGATAATAGGGACAGGGGTAGTCGAGGTGGGAGGTCAAATTATAACAGGGGCGGGGGCGGGGGCGGGGGTGGTTACCGGTAAGATTAAATATAGTTTGCTCTATTTTATTAGCTCTATATCGGTGAATATCAGCTTTTGCTTATTGTGACTGTACTTTGACTGTAGATTTGAATGAGAGAGAGAGAGAATGTTTTATAAGTTACAGAGACATATGGTTTAACTTTTGTGGTCAATTTTTGTTTATTTACAAAAGTTCTATTAAAATTCTTGTAATGGAATACATATTTTAATAGTTTTAGCAACATTATTTATTTAATAAATTTAGATATACATAACACTCTTACTAATTGCATGTAACTGTTACTTGTGTATATGAAATGATTATTGTAGTTTTTAGATTAATTATTCCAATTATATCTTTTTGAATATAATTTTTATTTAATGATTGCGCAGTAATTTTTGAGATGTTTTGTACTAATCATGTATGATTTGTGTTTGGGTTCTTTGCAAATACAATAACTATCAGACTGTTTATGTTTTTGAATTTATTATTGAGGCGGAGTACAGCAAAATGGACAGTAAGTACTTTCCAATATTAACGTTTTTGCCGAAGCTACACAGTTGGGTAATTACATGTAGAATAGCTATTTGTGCAAAAAGTAATATTCTTCCGTATTAATTTCTAACCGAAGTGTGAAGTGATTAAAAACTCACTTTATACGGAAAAAAGTACTTTTCTTACATGTTGCACACAAAATTTTTTCCACTGTCATTTGAAAAAGGTATTTTTTAAATTTTGAATACAAAATTTTTTTGTTATTTGTCATTTGGACGTTTTGGAAAATCTAAGGAATCGTATCCTAGATACTGATTTTGCTTGTTTATAAATACTTTAATTGTTTATATGCGTATTTGTCAATGATGAAAAAATAAATATAAAATAATTTGAAATGTCTGGTATATCTGAATCCTCGGATATAGAGCAGTGTTGGCGTTTCAGTCATTATTACCTACAAAATCTAAGGAGGAATATGAAAATACTTATTAACAATTCAAAAATTGATGTGAAGAAAAAAGAGTAAAGGTGGTGATAATAATTGATTTACATTTCCATACTAGTGCAGAAAAATACAACTTTTCCTAACTCATACGAATATAAAAATCAAAGGCTTTCGATAGCAATAGAAAATAATATTTTCAGCATTAAAACATGATACATCAAATATAGAATATGTATCGTGTATAAAAACCATCACATGATCAGACTTGCCCAGGTAAGTAAAAGGAAAGCAGATTTCTCTTTCAATAAATTGAATACATCTGCATAAAATATATGGACAGTGTTGGGGAAACTACTACAATTTAATTTTTTAAAGTCAGGTTACACTACATTTTCTCTTAATTTAAAGTAGCTACTATTATTAGCGTTTTCTTATTTATCACATAAATTCAGTTGAAGTCTTAACGTTGCCTACAGAATACTTTTCGACCTGGCTGTAAGGTAAGCGTAAGCCCATTTCTTCACCTTCGTCCATAATGCCTGTAGGCCAATTATTAGGTGAAAAGCAACTTGCCAGAGTAGTACACTAAATGCAGTAGAATATTTGGTGATAAAAATACATAATACGCAGCACTTACCTATTGCTATGAGCATTCCTTTACATTTATACTTCAAGGGATATTCTAAGCTTAATATTACATTAAATATTCCTTTATATGTGAGGTGCTTGCTCTACACAGTAATGTCTACTATAATGTAAATTGTTTAAGAAAGCATCTAGAATAAAAATACGCATTTTCGGAAACATTCCTAAATAATATGATTTGTATGGCATTACTGTAAAAAAGAGTATACGTACTTTTTTATTAGCTCGGGCTCATTTTTATGGTTTTAAAATCGGGAACACATTTTAAAAACGGCGCCATAACTGCAACCAATCAACCGAATCAATTATCAAACATTGGTGCCAACATAAACTCTTCCATGATTGCCACCGTTTCCTACCTGTCATTCTTACGAGAAAAAAATTGAGTTAGCCAATATTTCAGTAAAATTGCATAGAAGAAAATCCAAATTTTCGTGAGAATTTAGCAAATATGCCCAAGAATAAAGGTAAGGCAGCCCCACGTCTGTTTCCAGAACACTACAGATAGCTGGTAGTACCTCCAACCTAACTTTTAGCAACTTTGCTTTTCATCACATATTGAAGCTTTATGCAAATCCTGGCAACAAAAGACACAGCATCACGTCCAGCTGTTTACCATGGAAATTGCAATGCGTTAACATGTAAAATTTTTTTAGGAAAGGGAGGCAAGAATCGCAGAAGGGGCAAGAACGAGAACGAAACGGAGAAGCGTGAGCTTGTATTCAAAGAAGACGGTCAGGAGTACGCACAAGTTACAAAAATGCTGGGAAACGGCAGGTTAGAGGCAATGTGTTTCGATGGCGTTAAGCGGCTATGTCACATAAGGGGTAAACTTCGCAAGAAGGTTTGGATCAATCAGGGCGACATTATTCTTATCGGTCTCCGAGATTACCAGGATGCTAAGGCCGACGTTATTCTCAAATATACGCCAGATGAGGCTCGAAATTTAAAGACGTACGGGGAATTCCCAGAAACAGTTCGCATCAACGATACTGTAACGTTCGTCGAAGATGGTTTTGATGAAGATATTGAGTTTGGCGATGATATTAGTTCCGGTGATGAAGCTGACCCAGTAGATGGCGTAAGTAGAATAATCCCATAGTAGTAAGGGGTTGTCTTATTTTACATCAGATTTCCACCTTATACTTAGTTTGTCTTTGTAACATGTGTGAAAAAGAAGACCAATAACAATTTCTTTTTCAGATATGATGCACCCGAAAAGATGCAACCATTTTCAAACGATTTAAGATGCATGACCTCTCCAAGACCATTTGTATGGAATATTATCCTTTAATTGTTAGATAAAATAACCTCATAGATTATTATATTTAATGTAAACTTACATGTAAAAATAATTATTAATCGCCATTTAATTTTGTTTGGGTTTTTCTTGTATTTAGATGTTTTTTTTTTTTATCATTATTGAACAGTAGCAGTTGCAGATTCTTCGAATGTGTACCGCAATCTTACGACATAGGTAACAAGTGTATTTAATTTTAGTATTTATAATGTTGATGGGTAAAAATACTGTGCTGGGAAGAGTGAATTTTAAGAAATAAATATGTCCGTTTCCAAAACACGGCTGCTTTTAATTTTCAATAACAATTTCGTACAAAGTGTTGCTATTCCTGTCTTGTTATTCAAGGAACCGCCATTTATACAGATCTTATGGAATGGCTTATGTGCATTGTCCGGTCTTCCTAAGCGATTGATCGGTTAAATGGCACAACTTTATTGCAATCCCTAAAATATGCATAGCTTAAATAAAAACATTTCATTTTTGGCTTTATTAATTTTTTCCAATGTTGTGTTTTACCGCATAAAGCCCTGTATTTTGTAATTTTCAAAAATAAACGCCTATTGAATCCCATAAAAAAAGATATTGATGTTTTTAGTTCTAATAACAAACCTTATTGAAGTGTTCTATTAGTGGTTCCAGGTGTGGTTCTAAATTTGATTATAACCACGATTTTCATATCTCAAGATTTATTGTTTACTTCTTTTAGTTTATTATTTCTGTATGCGGTTGTATTTTCATGGCTAGCAATTAATAATTGTGGTACAAGAACGATTAAAGCCAATTTGCCACTTGAAGCAGGTACCAACGGTAATGAGTATTATCATAAAATTTGTCTAATAATGATTTATAAAATGTAACCTTGCATTTTACTCGCTCAGTAATTATAACTCGTACGCGAAAGTTGATTTTCAAACCTAAAACACTTGTAAGGCCTTAAAAAAGGCATGCAATCCTAATTAAAATACCTACTAATATTTTGTGATGGAACCCTTGTAATGTTAATAGCATCTTAAAACTTGAAGTGGCCAGTCATCAATGAAATCTTTATTTCGTATAAATGTTGCCTTGGGGTTGATTAATTCCTTTGCTATTTTTAGAATGGGTTTTTTCATTATCGTTATACTTTTTCAGAATAAGCATATCAACCACTGTACACTAAACAAAAAGAGAAAAAGACTGCAGAAGTAAAAGCAGGCGTGCATTCCCCTTACACAATGGAAGTTTGTGCTATATATCTCTATAGAAACAAAAATAATACTTTTTTTTTGCATTTTGATTCCCAAACAAATTTGTTTAAACTATTTGGTCGTACCCTTTTAAAGTGAGGTTCTAGTTGTTGATATTTAGGTATATTTTTATTACATCTGTAAACATGACATCACTGTTTCTATGCTGTTGCCAGGGAGAATGATTTTTTCATAGTACCATGAGGCTGAACTTGTCCAGAATTGTAATTCATTCAGCATAACATTCTTCAAAAAATAAAACAATAATTAAACTGTTGGAGAAAACTTAACATAAATAAATTAATAGATTCAACAAGGATATTTTTATTGCTGTATGCCTATTTCTAGCAGGTATAACAGATACATATTTACTAAAAAAATATTTTCATTACAATGTATACATTAGTCCAGGGGTGGCCAACAAGTCGATCGCGATCGACCGGTCGATCGCGAAGTCAATTTTGGTCGATCGCGAAGCCAACCTGGCAAGAGCCGTCGGGTTACGAGTGAAACAAATTAAGTCAAGATTTTCAAGTTTTTACGTTATTTATGTTTTCTGTTTTAAATTTTTTTCAACTCTAGATAGGTGAAGTCCACTAAGTCGTATCATTATTGAATTATTTGAACGACTTGATATTTCTTCACAAAATTTTTGTGTACTTTAATGGGAGGTAAATACTACTTTGTAGCCCATATCTAAATTTTATAACTTTCAAAATGGCGGCTAGGCGCCATCATGAACTATTTTTTTAAATAGCAATGGGGGTCGAGTAACACCGCATTTGAAAGATATTTTAATACTGCGTCTGATCCTCGAGTTTCATAAAAAAATATTCATTCAAAAAAAATGACAGATGATTGAAAATAACAAGTTTATGGAAAAAAGAAGACACCCGGAAAATTTAGCGATTAGGGATCCGGATATGTTGTTAGCCTCGTCGAGGACAACTTTTCCTTATGTCACTTTCCCGTAGCTCGTACCGTTCGGCCGCCAGGGGCGTCCAAAGTCGAAACACGAATTGACGTGCAGCACGTGTCCACGTCATCGCAGCGGGTCTGAATCGGTTATTATAAGTACGGCGCATCGACGGCCGGTTCTAGCATCCCCGAAGAGGGCGCGCGGAACGCCAGCTAATTTTTTATGCCGATTTTTACGTCGTTTTTCGACGTCCCGATAATTCCTTGGTTAGAGAAATGCAAACACAGTGTTCCCATTAATGTTCAGGTAATAAAATAAATTCCAAATCTGTATTTACTTGTAGCTAATTTGAATTAATAAATATTGTTAATAATTACTCGTGTTGTTTTAATTCCCCTGAACATGAGTTTTTTTTGCCCGTTAAATACATATACCTAAACATAGTATGTATTTCACACCTCCCCCCACTTAGACTACGCCTATGATAACAAGTCGATCGCGACTCATTTTTAAGATAAAAAGTAGATCTTATGTACACAAAAGTTGGCCACCCCTGCATTAGTCAATATGTAAGTACTATTTACTATCGATTTGTTTTGAAATTTATATTTTCTATTTAGGAATATGCAATAACAATAATAATCATGTAATAAATGATTATTACATTCCAAAGTTAGGCAACATGCACTGTAGAGCTCAGCGCCGGATTTAGACCTTACGGGCCCCTAAGCAAATTTTATAGTGCGGGCCCCCTATTTTTTTTCTTGTACGATACAAGCACAATGGGAACGTAACTAACGCCAAGGTCGCCAAGTCAAAACTGCCTAATCACAGCCGCGTCTACAGGCTTATATTCTCGTGACCGTATGCCTAGAAATTTCGAGATGCATTCTCCAGTTCATTCCAGTTTAATCGCGAACCACACGAGCGCTCTGGGTGATTCATCATGGCACTAGGACATTCTGATACGCAACACAGTGGCGTAACAATATATTTTTTATATTTTTTTACTTGTGGTGCGGGCCCCTTTGTGGTGCGGGCCCCTAAGCAGCTGCTTATGTTGCTTATGCTTAAATCCGGCGCTGGTAGAGCTACCTATTAAAAAAGTCAATTATTTTCATCTTCAAAATGAACTGTTGGGACGTCTAACCTTCTCTTAATATTTTTTGTTTGTCCTGGTTTACTAAAGTAAAACAAGGACAAAAAATTATGACGTCACTTTAAAAGGCTAATCCAACAACTATATGTTATCGGGACTTTGGGTATTTTTCAGGGTTTTCAGGAACTTTTCGAGATTATTGGGCATGAGATTTAGGATATTTGGGAATTTATTAGATATTCATTCAAGATGTTTGGGTATTTTCCCGGATTTTTGTGTATTTTCCGGGATATTTCGGTATATTGGAGATTTTGTTATATTTAGGTATTTTTCGGTGTTCTTTAAAGATATTTGCGTATTTCTTGGGATTATTGGGTGTTTGCTTTACGTTTTTTTTTTGGATTTTTCTGTTTTCACCATTTTTAGAAACTGCGAGATTTTACGGTATTTAGGTATGGTGGGTGTGATGCATATACATTAGATATATGGTATGATGCCGGTCAGAAGCCCGACAACCGCAATCCCGACGGCCGAAATCCCAACAGCCGAAATCCCGACAAGCCGAAATCCCGACAAGCCATAATCTCGACAAGTCGAAATACCGAGTTAGATGTATGTAAATAGTGTAACTGAAATAAAGAAACATATACAAATACATAAGAATCGAGTTATAATCTTAGATCATACACATTTACATGGATAATACTACTCCATAAGAAACTGGGTACGTCACTGTTGTAACGATCCCAACAAACTTTTTTTTATCTGTCTCTTTTGCCGTTGCATGACATCCAATAATGTCGTTTCACTTGTACCCTTTTCAATATTGGCGCTCGCCCAGTTGCTGTTGACGTATGGCGAGAATTACACAAATTAAACTGTCAGTGAGAAAAGTCACAAGAACAGCGCATAACCTGCAAATGTGGAAACGTTTTGTGTTATTGAAATTTTTAATTTTAATCTAAAATGGTGCGAAAATGCGTTATTTGCAGTGCTCCTCAATCAAGGAATTGTTTGTTTTAATTTCCGTAGACGTAGGTAGAGTGTTTATATACTTCAAAAAAGAACAATTCGAATGATGTTCGACCTTTCACCAAGAGAACACTGCCGACCAATTTTTCAGAATAATCGTATACTAACGTTAACATCCATGTTTATACAAAAGTGCGTCCTATATGTAAGAAAGAACCCTAAGAACTTCCCTCTTGTAAATGATAATCACACTTACAGCACCAGATCCTGTAATATCCTTCAGATAGGTTACTATAATTTAAGCTTATACAAAAAGTCTCCAAGATACTGCTGTACCTCTCTGTATAATAAACTGCCTAGAAAACTTAAAAATATCATAAATGAAAAGACGTTTGATGGACAGTTCAAAACTTTTTAACGGAAAATGCTTTCTATACTTTAGAAGAGTATTTAAACCTTAGAAATAGATAAACATTATATTAGATTACTGTATTTTTTACTTTATTATTTATTTAATAAATATTTGACAGTTATAGAGGTGTCAAATAATTAATTTTGAAAAATGGCGAGAATGGTTTTGTCGCAAGATTTAAAAGACTACGATAATTGCACTGGTTTATATTAGTTACATTTACTACATATTTAAATTTCCCGCCGTACAACACGCGTGAGCGCATGCGTAGATTGCATAAGGGTACAGAGAAAGATGGTAGATATGATTTATTGGTATTAGGAAGAAAAGGCACAAAAATAGTGTGTCTGTGCTATCTTTACAACACACTTTACAATCTGTTGTCATATCCATGCAAATGTGTATGACCGAAGGTTATAACTAAACATTTATTACATTAAAATTAAATTTAGGTATTACAATAATTTTAAGAAAGTATTAAAAATTTACATTATGTGCAACACCACGTAGATAGTCCATAATTTCGTAATTATTATGATTACCTACAGCATTTGAAATTCTCCTTTCTCTGTTAATCGAACACAACTTCCGTTTTTGCAATTGTACACCGCGAACTATGCACTCTATGTACTTGCGTTTCCTGTACTGCAATTTCGGCTGTCGGGATTGTGGCCTGTCGGGATTGCGGCTGTCTGTATTCAGACCTACACCCATTTAGGTATTATCCCCGGATTTTTAGGTATTTTGCGGTGTTCTTTTATGATTTTTCGGATATTTTTGGGTATTCCATCCAGATATTTGGTTATTTTCCCGTATTTTTAAGTGTTCTTTTGTAATTTGTTTTGGGCATTTTTCAGAATTTTTAGTTGTTTCATCGAGATATTTTCCCGGATTTTGTTATTTTTTGAGTTCTTTTGTGATTTTTAGGAATTCCTGGATATTCCAATGATATATTAGGGTATTTTTTTGGTGTTTTCGGCGTTCTTTTGTGATTTTTGCGCATTTTTTAGAATTTTGGAGATTCAGGTATTTTACCGGATTTTAGGTATTTTTCTGTGTTCTTTAGGGATGTTTGCGTATTTCTTGGGATTATTAATTGTTTGCTTTAAGTTTTTTGGGTATTTATCATAATTATTAGGAACTGTTTGAGTTCATTGGGTATTTGGGTGTCATCCTCCGATTCTTAGGTATTTATCGGTGTTGTGCTTTGGAATTAGTGAGTATTTTGCAAGATTTTTAGGAACTTTTTCGTTTTCGTTTTTTCGATATGTTTAGTTATTTTTCAGGCTATTTGGATTGCATCCCCGATTTTTAGGTATTTTTCAATGTTATCTTGCGATGTTTGTGTATGTTTCGTAATTATTGGGTATTTTGTAAGGATTTTTTGGGAATTTTAGCGATTTGTGGATATTTTTGTTTTGGGTACTTTCGAGATTTTTGAGATTCGTTACGGTGCCCATCGAGGTTGACCAAGTCGTCAGAATGCCCCAACGTAAAACCACGCCCTTACCCCAACTTCGCCTGCTTTCCTGTTCCCCTCTTCATCCACTTTCATACTTCTTTTCTCATTTCCTTCCCTTCTTCTTATCTTTCCCCTTTTCTACCCCCCTCCTTAACCCTTTCCTCTTCTCCCCCTCTTCCGTCCTTTGTCCCTCCTTCACTCTAGTAGTTTCTGGGAAATGGTACGAAGGGTCCCCCTATTTTCACCATTCCCATCTACCAAAGGTGATTTAATTTAAAAGAAAGTGGCTCAATGCATTACTTATTCTTGACTAAACTCTATTTGTTGAGCATTGAGCTAAAACGTAAACAAACGCTTGACAGGTGCGTTGATTTACCGGATGTGTATTTACGTAATATTCCTTGCGTTTCTAAATTAACGTTCGCGTCGTCAGAATAAAATAGACTCATTTATGAAAGTTTAGAAAAACGTTATAGGTATCTTATTCGTAAACAAAAAACACACAAACTTAACCCGCTAATTACGAGTGCAAAGTAAAGGTTTTGAGCGTCAATTACTCCTTAAGTAACGAGGCATTAGCGTTATCTAGCGTAGACCAATCAAAGCGCGCGCTCGGGTGAGTGAAACACGTGCGTTTGTTGACGTTCTAGCTCAATGCTCAACAAATAGAGTTTAGTAATTTATGCATATTTTGGGGAAATCAAATATAGGTTCAAATTACACTAGGCGGGAAAGTTGTGTCCCATTCAATCTATCTGTTAACTCTTACGATTTCATTTGTGCCTCTTATAATAAACAGCCTGCGTATAATCTTTTTAAATCGGGGGTCCTTATAAATGTAACCTGTACCTCCTTCTCTCCCTAGGCGTCCTGACGCTATAAAGAAAAATTATTATTGTAGAAATGAAAATACATTTTTATTTTAATAAAATTTACTTTGTTAAAAATGCTTAAAAGTTCAATTTAATCATCAGTTTTAAAATAAGTTATAACACTTCTAACACCACCTGTATTGTTTTTCAAATTTTTAGTCTTCCTGGCTCTTTTCTCCTTGCTTTTATTTAAACTTTCCGTTCCGCGAGGTTTGACCGGATTGATTTCTAGATGCAACTTCTTTGCAGTATGGTAATCTAAGTGGCTGCCAAAACTTTCAACGTCTATTCTTCTATCACACTGTGGACAAAGCTCTGTGTTGTCATTTGAGTATTCCATTTGTTGTGCTTTTAAAAACATTTCTAATGTTGAATTTTTCTCTACTTCCGCTAACTTACGTTTTCCTGACTTTTTTACATCTTTGTTAGTTTGCTTTTTTGTTTGTGCAGATTGTCTATCATTTTTATATAGGTCTGATTCCTCCCGCACAATCTTAATGGCAAAGTGGTAATCCATATGAGCAACCATTTCGGATTTAACTATTTTTTTACCGCAATCGCCGCAAACTTCGCTACCATTTTCGTATTCAAACACATCACAACTGGTCCCGGGATTGCCGTACACAATATCACTGTGGGAAGTCACTGTGCGTGGAGGGGGGTCTGAAGTCGAGGCTTCCGATTCGTCAGCGAAAACATCTGTGTCAGAACGATCGTCTTCAGGTTTACATTCGTCGAGCTCTACCAAATTGCGAGAAGTATTAAAGTCTCTTAATACTGGACTTTTGCGATCTTTCTTCAAGTTTTCAAAGTACCGCAAGAAAAACGATTCTTTTTGCGGTTGTTCTTTATGCAAGTCGTTGGACCCGGCGTCACACAATTCATTACTTATTGAATCGCTGTCGGATATAGTGTTGGTGTTAGAGTTTTCATTAAAAAACACAAATTCTGAACTATTTTCATCAAGCTCTTCAGTAGTAGCAGAAAAACTAGTAGTATTAGCATCAGTTTGTTCTAAATCATCGTCTTGTAAATCTGAGGTAGAATTCTTCACGAAATTCGGAATAAAACTGTCTCTATTTGCGCTAGATTCATCGTTACAGTTTTCGCTTGTGTTGCCTTTTGCGGAATCGCCCCCAATTTTAAAGAAAGAGGTTATTTCGTTGACGTTTCGGCAATTTTCAAATTTGCTCGCGTTGAGCCCCAAAAATTTCAAGCCAAAGGTGCCGCTAGCGTTAAGGCAATTCTTTTTCAGTATCTCGTAGGCTTGAGTAACGAGCTTTTTTTGATCGTAATGAGTCAAATTGAACGTCCTTGAGCTGGCCACATCTTTGCCGTGAACGCCCTGTGAAAAACTGATCACCATCTGTTTAGCCCTACGGTTGTTTTCCTCAAAGTCACTCTCTAAACGTTCAATCATTTCAAGGGCAAGCTCATTTAACCAATGCATTACAGAATCCACATCGACTAGAGCTGATTTGCCGGGAAACTTCTTGCAGCACCCGATGGATTTTGATACCAAACGAACAGTTACTGGACTCGTATCGATGCCCCTCGCAATATTGTACAAAAAGGAACTGTAAACAGTCGAAGTTCAAGTAACCATAAAAAATATCTACTTATAACGGGGTGCAGTAGAGATCTTTTTGTATGCTTTGCTTGATTTTAAAAATTTTATATAAAACTATTTGCACTTTATTGACCTTCGTTTCTGTAGAATAATACAATTAGCACAATTACATGTATAAACCTCGAAAAATCAAGAATGAACGCGCGGGTACAACACTGGGGCCTCGTGAGGGAAGTTTTAGAAATAGAGAAACATCAACAGAAGTTCAACCGAGAAGAGGGCCTTGCAACACTAAGCAACCATTGGAAAAGAGAGCTAAAAGAATACAGCGGAAGAACACGCACCACTGTAAACAACAAGCATGGATGTAAGCAACTAACCGGCACCTTCCAGTAGAAACCCAGCATACGAAACGAAACTCCTGTCAGTCAACCATGACCAAGATGAATCTGTAAATACCGGATGCGCCGGTCCAGCACTTATTACGTTTGATAATGTTACCTGCAACGGTTAGTGAACCGTCAGCATCAATCCATCCCACGACGGCGCGGTTTAAGTCAGATGAGATGACTTCATTAGACACAAACCGCGGAATCCTGAAAATTCTGATAATGTTAATTGAATTGGACAATAATCAATTAGATTGGATTCAAAAACCGTTTATTGTGGAAATGACGAAAGTGAAACATATGGCAGGAAGAATTTTCGGCTGATTAAAACATCAAACTTGAATGTTCATGAAAAAATGTGAAAACTTTTCGGCTGCATGTTAAAGTAGAATTTCCAATACTGTCAAAGTTAGCAATCGCAGCTCTTTTACCATTTGTACGAATCGGCATTTTCAACATTAAGGGCAATATCTCATTGAGACTCTTTGGCGGCGTCGCCAGCAACGTCACCATGACTACCCTTGGTAGAAGACGCCAAGAGTCGGCGGCACGCACGAAATGTGAATAGTCCGAAAATGACGTGAAGAGAACTTCTATACGTACGTCGGAAAAATTCAAATAAAAAGAAGAAATTTTGGGTATATCCCTTCACATTCACACGGAACTTAGCTAACTCTTTTTTTCCGGAACAGTTATTCTTTTTCTCTAAAAATATTCACAATTTCATAGAGCATGTTTGGCAACGTTCCCAGCAGCGTTGCCAAACATAATTTATGACGGATATCTGACGTGGGGACGGCTTGGCAACGTGGCTAATTGGAAGAGAAGTTCCTGTCTGTGGATTCATCTCTTTCGCGCTGCTTTTTTAAATGGAAATTTTCAATATGCAAAGATTCATTGTGGAAATTGAAAATAGACCATCACTTTAAAATATGAGGGCAATTTGAAATATTCGCGGCCTGACATACAGATGGCGTTGAGAAGTCTAAAATTTTTGGTTCGTTGCAATGCTGGGCTCTATTTATGTATAACTGTCAAATCGATCTGAATGCTCATTTCATATTTTAACCGAACAATTAGGGATGAGAAAACTGTCTGCAAGATGGGTGCCGCGTTTGTTAACGATTGATCACAAACGCACTCGAATGCAAATTTTTCAAGAGTGTTCAGAACGTTTCAAGAAGGATACGGCTGATTTTATTCGCAAATTTGTAACGATTGATGAAACTTGGGTCCACCACTTCACCCCCGAAACAAAACAATGGAAGCACAGAAGTTCTCCACCGCCGAAAAAGGCAAAGTCAATTCTATCGGCATTTTTTCCATTTTTTTGGGATGCTAAGGGCATACTACGGATTGGCTATCTTCCCAAGGGTCAAACGATAACTGCTAATGCTAATCTTTTACACCAACTGAACCAAAATATTCGTACCAAAAGACCGGGATTATCAAAGAAAAAAATCATTCTTCATCATGATAATACGCGTCCGCATACAAGTGTCATTTCTATGGCAAAAAGTGTCGAATTGAAGTACGATTTGTTCCCCATCCGCCTTATTCTCCGGATTTAGCTCCGTCCGACTTCCACCTCTTCCCGCAGCTGAAAAATTTCATGGGGGGCAAGCTGTTTTCGTCAGATGATGAGCTGAAAGCAACAGTAGACAGTTATTTTGAAGACCTCAAAGAATCTGACTTCCGGGATGGGATAAAGGCGCTAGAGCATCGCTGGACTAAGTGTATTGAAGTTCAGGGAGACTATATTGAGAAATAAAAATATTTTCAAACAGTAAAATATAGTCTTTCATTATCAGGCTGCGAACATTTCAAATTACCCTCGTAGTTCATGCGCGGAATATATTACCCGCGATTTGAAGAGAACATGTAGGGACGATATTGTGGATATTTTTGGAGGAAAAGAATTAACTGTTTCAGGAAAAAAAGTTAGCTAAGTTTAGTGTGGATGTGAAGAGATGTGCCACAATTTCATTTTCTTTCTAAATTGGCTTTTTTTTTCGACATATGTATAGAAGAAGTGCAATTTCTTCCAACTATTCACTTTTGGCAATTTTTGGCGTGTTCTTTAACTATTCGCTATGCTATGGCAACTCAGTGAGATACTGTCCTAAGGGGTATTAAAACAAATTACGTCGCAAGTCTTAACATCGAAATTACTACTATATCAGCAGTGACGAATAATAAGCCACAGCTTGAGTTATTATATCAAAATAAGCAATCAAAGCAATCCCATTAAAGGGATCTTATTCTTTCTTTGGAATAATTTGTAAAATATGTTTTGGTATTTACTTGTTTATGCTTTTAATTACTGCTAAATTATGATTAAACACTATCTACAGTGTTAATACCTCTTGCTTGGTTAATTGTTAAGGTCATCATTAAAGGGTCTTTTCATCTCCGACTTATTGCTTTTATAGTATTAAGACTAAGTATAGAGTCGCGTAAAAGTTTGTCTGATCCAAAGCGATTGCATGTGAAAAAAGTTTGAGAAGCCATGCGTTAAATGAAACGAATGTTTTCTCCAAAAATTTGCAAAACAAGCCTGGCTAGCTCCGTCGGTAGAGCATAAGACTCTTAATCTCAAGGTCGTGGGTTCGGGCCCCACGTTGGGCGCCAAATATTTGTAACGCCTAGAAACAAAACAAAGGACAAAAAGACCAACTAGGAACAATACAGCCAACTAAAATCCACTTTGCAAAGTCCAGGCATCAAGGGCAAAGTTCGACCAGCTACAATCGAATAAGGGAGAGTAGATAAATTATCTTTCGCCCTTGAAAATAACACGATGTAAATCAGGAACCTTCCTGGAGTTCGAACTTACCTTGCTTCGGCAATTACTCAATTTAATTCCCTACTAAGCAGCGATAAGCAATTGCATTTTAGAAATTAATATTAAATTAACTATAGTGAAACCTGTTTAAGTGGAAGAGAACAAAAATAATACTCGCCCTATTTCTTACTATTCAAGTGATCCGTGCAGTGTGCCTGCTATAATAGAGTCTGTGTACGGTTTACTAGGAATAAAAGAAAAAATAAAAGGCTCTATTGCGTGGATTTTTTTTTGCAAAACAGACAGTATGCCTGTAAGATATGCCTATTAGCATACGAGCTTGATTTATGAAAAAAGGCACAGATGTTCTACTGCACCCCATTTTACAGTATACTGAAATTATAAATTATATACTAACGCAGTTTTTTCATCATAGCGCTTAGCCAGCTCCTTTACAGTGAATTTTACGAGTTCACCCATGTACGTAATGCCTAAATCCTCCGAGAGTGTACTTCCAAATTTCCCTCCAAGACTTCGAATTTTTTTCACCGGCAAGTCTTTATACAGCTCTCGAACACTGTCCTGAGGCAAAATGGTTTGCTTATTGGGCTTGTGTAGGCCACAAGCAAGCTTTGCCAAAATTTTATTGTGAGCAATACCAGCCGAGCAGGTGTAACCTACATATATTAAAAAAATAATTAAACATCTTGATTCAGACTCCATGGCGGCATTAAACCTGTTTGTTGAAGCACAGCCGCTCTAATCTCTTCTGTTATTACGCCTCCGATTGCCAATTTCATGCTACTCTCCTCGTATAAACCGCTATTGTAAAGGTTGTACAAGAAATCCATCGTGTCGCAATTCACTACATGTGTGTTCTTGAGCTGATTCAACTTAATATCGGCGGTGGTATTTTCGAGTCTTTTCTGGACAGCTTCGGTGATATCGAGGTAGGCCTCATCCACTGAAGCCCTTTCAAATAGAGGTGTAAAAGTCTGAAGTACTTTAGCCACTGATTTGCCAGCATCACGATATCTAATAACATTGTAACGGATTATTATGGCCTTGGCAACTACCAAAATTGACTACTGACTTTGTTAGGTCGGCTTTTCCTCGAACATTCGGCACTCGAACTAATTGTATGTCGGGACACTTTCGTTTGGCTTCATCGCCTCGCATGTGTCGGGTTACACCACGCTCACGGGCTTGATAATTGACCGCTATTATCCTAACGAAATTCATAAATTGTTTAAAATAAAATTAATTCACACTTAAATGGAATACTATTAATAATTTCAATAGTTTTTACTTTGTTTATTCGCTTGATATGTGTGTTTAAAACATTATTAAAAGCAATTTGAGGTAAGTAACAGGAATTTAAGTAAAGTGCGTCTGTATTATCGATGGACGACACCATTCAAATATATAAGATGTTAGAAGGTGAGAGTGTTAGGAGACCTAACATAGGGCTAAAACCCTAAACCAAGAAGAAGAAGAAGAATTATCAATACCTATACAAACAGATAACACAATAGCATAGGACCTCCATCATAAATTAGCAGCCAATAGATATTTGATGATGAATAGAGGTTTTGAAAATAAAACAAATTGTACATATAATATTGGTTATAATATTAAATTAATTATTATATTAATTCAAAAGAAATATATTACGTGGGCACAATCAAATATGTTGCGATTCTGTTTTTTGGTAGAAAATTTCAAAACTAAAAACATTTTGTAAATTTTTACATTAAAAGTTACTTTAAATACCTTAATGAAGCATTTACAAATTAAATTTTTACAATGTAATTCTGAATATATAGTCCAGACAATTAAAAAGTTTGATATCATCCACAAAGATAATATACGCAGATATAAATACAAACATCCAGAAAAGGTCAAACTATCTTAAATACTTGCTCCAACACAACCACTTACTAATATCAAAAACCTCAATTAACTTCTTCGACATAATTATGACAACACGTCATGTAAATTAAATTTCCATTTTGTATCACTAAGGATTAAACAAATTGAATCCATAAATCGGTTGTTGTTAGGATCTATGGGATAAAACATCAGGTCAAGATTTGTTATAACTACACATCTAAACCTGTATTGCTTTTAATAATAACGCTTTAAAGTTGTATCAAGCTAATAAGTAAAATAGAAATCAATCGAATTAACATGATATTTATTTAATTATATAATAGAAGTGTAACAATAGTTACCCTCCTCCTTTCCATGCGTTATATTGTACCACAGCTACAGGCTTTCCTTTCAAGCTTGGATTTAATTTTTCTTCGACTTGGCAGTAGAAACAGTCCATATCGATGAGCAGAACAACTCTATTGGTGTGCGACATCTCAGCACAATATTAATCTTGGTTTATTAAATGTTTAACACCGTTAAAAGAGGATTTTATGATTCGTAATAATGTGTTATGTCCAGTTAAATGAAAAGGCGAAGCTCCATTCACAGAATAACACTAACTAGAATATCTACCTAACCTCATAATTCCATTTCGTAGCATGATAAAAATTTAGGGCTGCACGTATACACTAATGTGAACGATTTCCTTTGCATATGCAACCGCTATTTCTTTATCCTAATACCTTTTAAACAGCACACAATTAAAAATAACAAAATTCCGCCAAAACAAGACAATTAAATGATCAAGACTATATTCAATAAAATAGTGATCGCAGTTTATTAACTGCCTCTTGTGCACATCATCACATAATATATTTTTGTGCATATTTTTTGCGCCATAGTAGGTACTTACTTTTCCTTACAGACCGCAAAAGAAAATATTGAAAATCAAAAAATTAACATTACATGAAAATCAGAAATACCATAAATTAGAAATTTCAATGGTATTTCAACAATAACAATAATAAATTGGGATTCGGCACAACAAAATGAAACAACGAAGTTATTCCATTGAAATAAATTTTATTTTTAACAGAAAAAGTATTTAAACGTCAAGAAGAAATCATTTATTTAAAGACTGAATGTACAATCCGAAGCCTACACAAGCGACTGAAAATGTTTGTATTTCTACATTGCATACTTGTGCAGAAGTAACTTGGGAACATCTCCCGGAGGTTTTATCAAGAGCCTGCCTTGGCTTCAAACATAACAGGCATTGACGAAGAAGTAATTCACGGGTTAAAAATAATCATAGAGACCCTCTCAAGTGGATATGAAATATGTAGATGTAAATAAGTTTAAAGTTTATACTATGGAAACCGCCAAATTATGTGTAAGATTGTATCCTTAGCATCCTTTGTCACCTACCGTTCACAAAATACTGCTGCATGGCGCAACTGTAATTTCACACGCATTACTTCCTATCGGGCAATTATCTGAAGAAGCAGCAGAGGCCCGTAATAAACATTTGCGCTTGTATAGATCAAACTACGCACGAAAATTCAGCAGAGAAGATTGTAATAGAGATGTCATCAATCGCTTACTATTGACTTCTGATCCATTCCGGTCATGTTCACGGTCTATTACTAAAATAAAGAGAAAACATTTTTCCAAAGAAACTTTGGAAATGTGTTCCGCAAAATCAAAAATGTTTTGTTGTGTATCACAGTTTGTACAATTGTACAATGTGTGTCGAATGTTTTAGCAGACATTTCACATCCGCCAGATGACAATTTAGAAGAAAAGATACTTTTTTCTTCAAACGTCAGTAAATCTGTCATTTTTCGACTGTGTAGGCGACCGTAAAGTTTCATT
This sequence comes from Limonius californicus, assembly GCA_014611495.1. Classification (NCBI taxonomy): domain Eukaryota; kingdom Metazoa; phylum Arthropoda; class Insecta; order Coleoptera; family Elateridae; genus Limonius; species Limonius californicus. The sequence continues at coordinate 32,708 of JABXWE010018754.1, forward strand.
TTTCCTCCGCCGGAGCTTTAGTTTTCACTTTCCCGCCGGCGGCGGAGGGAAAAGTGTTATCATAGCAACATAGATAGAAACAAGAAAACAAGCGTCTATAAATCACTAATTTAGGAACTAATTGGTTATTATTTAAGTGAACTTACTCGATAAAACTGCTTATCAATTCGGAATTAAAACGCAACCG
>JABXWE010018755.1:0-12529 GCA_014611495.1 Limonius californicus
TTCGGGACGACAATGTAACATGAACCGCCTTAGGGCTGTTCTTTGAATGGCTTTTGTGAGGCCGTTAAGTTCGTCCTTGATTTCGCATTGACTGGTCTCTGCGATTATACATTCTTTTTTTAAATTTTCTAATCTCTCGTAAAATTCCGTGACATTTTCGTTATGATTTTGTTTAATGGTTTCCAGTTCCTCATGAAGTTGTGTGAGATCCCTAATGTGACTGTAATAGGTTTTTAATTTTGCCTTGAGCTGTGTCCAAGATGAGACTTCGTTTAAGCTAATTTCGTTTACAACATTACTTGACAATTGTGACACAACAAATAAAAATAAATGTGGGACTTGTGCGGGTTGGGCTAATTTAAATGCGCTATTACAATTTTGTATGAAAGTGGTGAGTTCTTTGCGATCACCGGTGAATGGTCTGATGAATTTAAATAAAAGAGATAGGCTTAAAGGTTCTAGCTCTTCGTCTTGACTTAGAATTTGTGAATAATCTTCGGTTTTTGAAATCGATTGAGAGGAACCTTCATTGTTGGTACTTTCCTCTTTAGGGGGATTCATTTTGTTAAAGAATGAGATGAGGTCTGGGTATAAGTTAGGAATTTTGGAAAAATTTGAGAACAAACTTACGTTTTTCAATGTGTCGACCTCCGGGGTTAGACTGAAGTGTCCACTGAGGGCGACTGGTCGCAGGGGTCAGCGACTGGGTGTTGTTGTTACGGGTCAAGCGTTGATACGCATTGTCACAGGAATACTTCGAGTGTTGTTCAGTTGTTCTTCCACGCAGCAACGTACCCCAGCTCCTCCACCAATTTTTGTAGGATTCCCGCGGGACCAAGCAATTGTTTGGAAATAATTTCCTCCACCAGGGCAGCTTTAGAAGAGAGCTCCGTATTGGTATCAATGCAGAATTTAGTTTATACCTTGATAGGTTGAATCATAAACTGTGTTCCCTTAACACGGTGATTTTAATGCACTAGTTAATGAATTGCACTTCTTACTTTGGCACTTAGAATAATTATAAACACTAATAATTCAGACGAAGTTAATAAACAACAATTAAACTTTTAATTTATTTATTATTTACTCTGAACTACAGATAGAAACTACCCTTCGCCACGACAAAAGGCAACTGAGGAGCCCTGGTTTTGTGACTCCTTATATACCAAAAAAGAATCATAAATTATTATATCTGTTCGATATGTCACATTAATGGCCTAAATTACATCTTAATGGTTGTTATTTCCTAATGAGTACATTTGAATAGTTGCTCGGATGATGCAACAATATGAATATTTTAATATTTTTGTCTTCAAGAAGCTTTTATGGAAACACTGAGACTTTTAAATATTATTGTAACAACACCTATAACAACCGCCGAAGCTGAACGTTGCTTTTCCACATTAAAGCGTGTAAAAAGCCTTTTACGGAACACCATGTTTAACGATTGCTTGAATACTTTGGCTACAATGTATATCAGCAGGAGTTTAATTAGCGAAATTGATAATCCTGATGATAAAGTTGCGGACAAATTTATTTCGATGAAAAATCGACCAGCAGAATTTCATTTTAAAAATTAAATGTGTTTGGGTGTGTTTTTATTTGTTAAGTAATTACCTACTTTGCTTTACAAATTAAAATGCAACTCGCCTTTTTGAAACCTCACCGGCAGCCTTGACCGACAGAGAGCCCTTACAAAAATACAACGAAAACTATTGAAGTAACATCCAAAAGTTCGAATTGTCTGTAGGAATTTAAATAGTCACAAATGCAGGCCGCTACATTACCTACAATTTTCAGGTACATGTATGAAGTACCCTCACCTGTACCTAGATACTGTTCTAACAGATGTACCTGTACCTGTAACTAGGTGCTTTCTTGTGTTTGTACCTGTACGTAAGTATTAAAAAACAAGTACTGGTTACAACACTGGACAATGCACATTACCATACAATAAAAGTAGTTTAATCTTGGATGTCGACCAATAAAGTCAATAAATTGGATTGGCCAGCATAATCCCCAGACCTGAAGTGTATCGAAAACTTGTATTTATACCAAAGGATATCGAACATCATTTTGAAGAAAACCCCGACAAAAAATTTGATTTAATCGAAGCCCTTATCATTGTCTGGTTTCATTGCATTTTCAAGGCAGAACTGAGAGAACTGGCAATTCCATGCCAAATAGACGCAAATTATTCATTAATAAGGCCGTGCGATAACGTATTAAATTTTAATCTAATATTAAGCAGTATGTTTTGTAATATCACAGGTTGTAACTTGTATTATAAATGTATCTACTTTTAAATAAATGTTTTTTTTCCAGTTTTTTCTCCCAACAAGCAAAAATTTGAACTGTTAGCTTCGCCATATTACTGTGTTTGCATGCCTGCATAGGTGTACAAATTTGATAAAGTTAAAAAAATTTTAAATCATTTTTGTGTAAGTTTTCCCCAATTCTCGAGTGATGCAAGACTTTTTCACGCCACTTTACGATCAATTAAGCAAGCAAAATTAATTTAGTAGGAGGTTATTGACCATAAATACCTACACAAATAATAATATTTACATACAGCATGGTTACATGTTATCAATATCTACAATAATGCTCAAAATTCTATTGGACATAATATAATGCACGTATTTTAGTTACATGTATTGATTAATTCCTCATTACATGATTATTATTTTATCGATCACATGAATATTTTATTGTAGGCATCCCCAGCCGTTATTGAAATTTCCGCTTCTTCATCCCCCCTTCTCACATGACTCAGTGTTTATCACCTCATTTGTTAGCGTAGAGAAAGGCACCAATCAGAATAGACCACATACAAACGAGCGCTTCTTACGTCAGTGCCACATTTCCACTTATTGATTCTTGCATCATGTTGTCCTAAAGGCGCAGTTTCAGTGTATTTGTATGGAATCATGTAATAATTTTGAATAGTTACGATGCGATATCGGAAGTTAAACTGTGGTACCCACAACAAACATTAATAAAGCATCGTTTAATGGTGAATAAATTTAACTATACTTAAAAACAATTTATAATTCAAAAATACTTAAATCAACAAAATCAATATGAGTTTAACAGTGCCTACAATTTTAAAATATTTATCTAACAACAATTTACTTAAACAAGAACATGCTGATTCGACCCCAAGGGCGAAGAAGCGAAGATTGGATCATTTAACATGGGAAGAAAAATTACAAAGAAAGTAAGTCCGATCTATTTATTGCAAAGGGCATCTAGTAAGCAAATATGTTTTAGAAAATTGAAGAATCGAGTCGCAGCACAAACATCGAGAGACCGCAAGAAGGCCAAAATGGAACAAATGGAAGGTGCACTCCAAGAGCTATTTTTAAAAAATGAAACCCTTATGGCCGAATGTAAGGAAATGAGGAATCTGAACAAAAAAATGTCGGAAGAGAACGCCGAGCTACGCATGAAACTACAGAAGCCATGCAGTAACTGCTTTCAAAACCGTTCTGTCGAGTGTGACGCCCAGCAAGGATCTGCAGCATCCCTCCCTCTGCCGAAGGGGCTGGACACATACTCAGCAGCGGCTTTGAAGACGCAAACACTCACAGCTCTGTGGAAGATTGTATTGGCTTGCCTTCTCTACCAGACCTCCTCAATGAGCTCGACAGAGATGTGGACATCGAGTCCCTGGAACAACTTACACAGAGTCTCCTGCAAGATATCGCCGCAGACTTGGAAGCTGCTGCTCAAAAGACAAATTGTGAAGTAAGTGCTTTGCTGAATCTTTAAGGTAACCTGTAAAAACAGTATTACATAAAATAATAATTATAGATACCATGATGATTTTATGGATCTTATATGTGAATTGCTACGAGTAGTGACAATCAGGTGAATCAAAGATATTGTCAAAATTTTCGTTATAGTTTGTCTCTGGTTATGTTAAGTCTAAACAAAATCCGTTATATCCTGCAATTGAAAAAAATTAAGAGTAGGCTGTGATGAACATCTGAAAGTTGATAATACTATTTGTCAATCTAGTTTGACAACTGTCAGATCTAAGTTATAACCTTGTTGGTCTATTTTAAAAGCTGTCAGTTATAACCTGTGTATTGTCTAGGAAATTCCCCATTTACTGTTATTGAATATTCTTGTGAATTATAATAGCCAAGGGCTTTCATTAAAGAATTTCAGGAAAAATATGCTGAATTAAGGGAAATCATTTTTCACTCGGGAATTTATAAGGAACACTTGTAAACACACAAGTGATAAAAGAGCAGTCCATGTTTTTTTCCCTAGATTATCTAAAGTGGAATTCAACTTTCATTATGACAAATTTTCCATGTTCACCAAACTACACTAAATTTCAAATAGAATGCAGTAGATGGCGTTTTATACGCAAAGTCAGTTTTACAATGTAAAAAATTAAATGTCAATATATGACTGGCTTTTTCTCCAGTAATTTATTTAGTAATGAAATTATGAAATAGAAAAGAGGCTATAAAGTAAAATATACAGTAACTTTTAATAATATGCAGTAACTGTTAATATTATATAAATTACAATTCATGTTTCCAAATCCTGAATACTTCATCTGGTGAAGTAGACCAGTTATCTTTAGTTATTCTTTCTTATATGCCATATCATATCCTCCACTAACCTATCTAACTGCCATAATTTTTTCTCTTTGTTTATATGGTCTGTACTACATCCCTAATTATCGTTCATAATACTGTTAAAGCAGTGCTTCGGAAAATTTTTAACAGCTTCAATTTTGTGTAGGTTTTCTTAGGTCTTAACTATATAATATTAAACTTGTAACCTAGTGATTTCTATAGGATTAAGCAATTTTTTTATTAAATAAAGAACATAGGAAATCGAATGTGTTAAACATATTCATTCACGTTTTGCAAAAGCTTTGTTTTCGATAAAGTGATATCTGCATCGCCTATTCTTTTTTTAGCCAAGCTACAATATTTTCTTTTTTCCAGTTTTTATTTGGACTTTGGTGTGATTTTACCGTGATATGATGCATTATACATCACTATTATTACAGGAGTTTCTTTAATTCAATATACCTATATCCACCATTAACCGCTATCTAAACATTAATAAGTCTTCTCCTGTGCACATGGGGCTCTTTAATTACTGGTATGAAGCTTGTTTTGAAAGTGTAGGTGGTGTATCTTTCCATATATTCGTCTTTACATACTTGACTTGTTTACTTTCAGGAGTTAACTTCGTAATAGATGTTAAATGTTCCCCACCTATAATACTGTTCCAAACTTTTTTATTAAAAGTATTTTTCGTATTTTTTTTATATTTAAATCCTAATTCGCTTAGGATTTTCAAGGATGATAGGTGATCTTTTTTTAAACAACATATGCATACCTATATTTGAATTTCCGATTTTTCAATTTTATCCACTTTGGCTTTCAATAATTTCTTGTGTCTGGTTTTTTCGGTGAAGTCAAAGTTTCCCCCTTTCTCTATTACAATCAGCTCATTGAAATTTCTTTCAATTGATTGCACATGCAAATATTTCTGGGCTACTGTTCTTCCATTCTTTATTTTTAAAATAATTCGTATTCAATGCCAACATAATAGCATTTGATTTTTTGTTTTGACCAAGCAGGATCAAGGCTATTCTCATTTAAAACATTGCATGCTTATTACTGAAATTCAGTATAAACTGGTTGTTATTTTCATTTAATTTAAGGTTAGAAATTCATATGCAGTATAATTATGCCGCATCATACCGTTTGTGGTTTACCTGGTAGGTGAAAAGCAGCTTCTTATATTGACCATCCCTAGTGCCAACTTCAAACTGACTTTCACAGCCTGCTCCAATTTACTGTTTTTGATTGCACGGACTAGCACACTTGCATTGCACCAGTAGCGTCTAATGTTTAGGGATCACACACTTCTAAGGTCTTGCAAATTCTGCACGCTTACACACAATACACAACAGTAACAACATAACTAAATAAATTTATCTGGATATTGTAATGAGTTTAATTTAAAAAGTTCACTGCCGAGGGGTAAATAACTACGTAAAATTTCTACTTCGTATTTTACAGTCTCAAAGTTTACAAAGATTTTATAGGTTGTATGAAGTTCTTGATGGATTGTATTTGTAAATTTTACAGATTTTGCTAACTTTAGGAATCCCATTTAAGCCATTTCAGGAAATAAAAAACTTGATATTTTGCTGATTACTCAAGGATTATAAGTAAGACTATAAAATATTTAACCAAAGCAGACTTTAAATATTGTAAAGAGCGTAAATGGACTGTAGCGATTGCAGATGGTAATGTACCAACTGTTAAATGACATTATAAGTAAGACTGTAAAAGATTCAAGCAAACTGGCAAACTTTAAAGATTGTGAGGATAATATAAAGACTGTAGAGATTGTAGCTGGTACTGTACCAACTGTTAAGTGAGACTGTATTTTAACACATTTAAGTGAACTGACAGACTCTAAACATTGTGAAGACAATGTAAAAAGTGTAAGCAGACTGTAGCTGCTAAGTGACACTGAACGGTGTATTAGGTTTTGAAAATTATTTACCCCTCGACCACTGCTTAAAAGAAACAACAAGCCAATGCATAATAACATAAACTGTGTAATAAATTGTTATAATGCATGTTAATTAAACAATTAACTACATAATTAATAATCTATAATTTTAATAGGAACCAGATGTTGGTGGACAAAACTGTGCTGGAGAAGTGGTGGGGTCGTCATCAGAACACCTGGAATCCAGTAGATGTGATAGCATAAAGTCAGAGAAGAATGGTTTGGAACAAGAAATGTCACCTTTCTTGTTACTACACCATGACTATAGTGCAAAGCAAGATACACAAGCACACAGGCACAAATCAAAGCAAGAAATTACACAGAGCAAAAAAGCTGCAGCTGTAAAAGTTGTTAAAAATTCGTCGAATAGTCAAAAAGCAAAGTTGCAAAAGACAAAATTAAATACAAAAACTAAACTTAAGCCCATCATGCCTAAAACGACACAAAAGGATTATAATTTGGAAACACTTTATGTAAACACATCCAACATTGTTGCGGATGGTTCAGATGTACTTTATGGGACATTAGATGAGTCAACTAATTGCATAACCATCATTGTTAATGATGACAGTTTACATTTAGGCGAAGCTGTTACTGAAATAACAACAAGTGATGAAGATGAAATTAGTGAAACATGTAAAAGTCAAACTGAAGAATCCAATAAAATGCAAACATTAGAACTTCCCTGTAAAACCGGAGATGAAGACGGTCTTTCTCCAGCATACAGTTCTGATTGTGGATATGAATCATTCGATTCTCCTCATAGTGTTGATGACATAGATGTAGACGTGTGGGACAAAAGTGTTTCGGAATTATTTCCGATGTTGCTGTAAAAACTTAATTTAAGTTGCATTAGGTGTAAGTTTTCAGTGATTAATTAATCAATCACTTTATTTTAAGCGAATGACTGAGTTTTTGTATTTAATTTGTATATACTGTAGATAGCAATTGCTTAGATTTTATAATATTTATATATTGATTTTAAAAGAGATTCTTTATTAATTTTAAATAGCTTTGTAATTGTTTTGCAATAAAGCATAGTGTAGTAAGTTAGATGTTGGTATATATTTTTTTTAACCCATTGTTACTACTAATAATACCTCGCGTGTTATTTAGATTTCAATTAATTAAATTGTAAAATTTTAATTAAACTAATGATGTAAAAATTGTTTTTGACAGAAGTAATTCCTCTTTGCAGTATTTTAAATATAAGCTTACTATAAAAATTATTTAAAGAAATTCTCTACACCTAAGTCGATATATAATTTTTTTGCTGAAATACCCTAGTGTACTGAATGTTTTATAATTACCTAGACAGTATATTGCTCCTTCATACTTTCTTGAATTGCAACAAAAGCAAAAATGCCACTATTAGTAGGCGGCCACTTTGTCAAGTAAATATTAATTTGAATTCCCATTGTTCAGCTATCTTTCGCACATTTAAATGTACGTATCAAGCAAGCCTAGTAAACAAATTATTCCAATAATCAGCCTTCCAAAATTGTCATCAAAACATACACTATAAAACCCTTCTATCTTCATCTCCGCATCAAAGTAACAAAATCATGATAGGCACAGTAATCGAGGACTAATATGTTGCTTCACTTTTGTGGGTTAGTACCCCACAGAGGAACTGCTGCAGTGGCTTAGGATTACGTTAATATTAATTGTCAGAATAATAAAAATTTAAATCTGGTATGCTGATTGGATGGCGTCTGACTTGCTAGATACAGGAATTACTTATTACATTGGTTATAAAATGCAAGTTTTTCCCTATTTCGGTGTCTGTATTTATAATGCGTCCTATACTCAATGGCTTCTTGCCAAGGTACTGGTGGTTGATGAGAAGCTTTCTGGCTTACAGAAATAAGGATGCGTCTTATAACCGATGTAATATGATATCTCATATTTGCTATGAATTCTGTATCACATGAAAGACACAGCTATACATGATCTAACTGCAAGGATGCTTTGCGGTTTGTTACTAAATCTACCCAGCACCTTTCAATGGAAATATGCAAGCAACACTATTGGCTATTGGTCTGCAAATGATAACCACCACTACACCAATTATCTTCATTCATTTCAAGACGCCGCAAAACATTTCCTTAAATATTAATCTAAACAATTGATTAACACAGACATTATCGGATTTAGACCCACATAATTATATTATTCTAAACCTCCCCATTGATAGACTTTAAAAACCTAAAAATATGTTTCTTCTTCTTCTTATTCTTAATTAGGTCATGTTTGATTTGGTATTTTTAATGAGCACTCTGTAGAATTAAAAATACTTTTAAAATGTCCAGCTTATGGTTTTGCATCACATTACTTATTAAAATACTTGGATATTTATTAAACCACTGTATTTATACAAGGTGGGCAAGCTAAATTGTGTCCTCTAAAAAGTAGTTTATGCAACCCAACATACATATAGCACGGCAACCAAAATCACTTTTTCTTCAATTTAACTTAACTTACAGCAGGATTTACAAACCAATAATCGAGGCATTTTACACGCTTAATCGAATCTAAAAATAGTTCTTACAGCAAATTAGAAAATGTGTGGAAGTCGATGGATACAATTTTGAACATTTACTGAATTAATTAATGCTTTGAATTACATTACTGTCAAAGTAACTACTTTATTCGGTATTGGAAATATTATTTAAAAAATATATCTATAGAAATATGCACACCACTAGAAAATTGTAATAAATAAAAGCATCATCAAACACTAGAAACGTGAAATAATTCAAGTTGTTACACATGCAATTATTACAGAAGATTAGTTTCAATGTCTGAACTGCATTTGCTACGCTTTAAAATCCTTATTTTGCAACCTATTACATACATTATTTGGTTCTTCCTTACCTAACCTACCTAATTCTATGAAGTATTCTAAAATATTTATTTACAATTGTGGAAGTAAAATTATCTATTATACTACTATCAATTAGATCATCTTTATGTATACATTCTTTAGAATTAAAACTAGAACCATTTAATAAATTAAAGACTTGGTAATCATATACATAACTAAAATTATTACTACAAAACTTTATTTAATAAATTATTGAGAATACTTGGCGATGGTAATGAAAAGATACTACAAAATTTCGGGCTGCTCTTGTACGCAGCTACAGATAGGTTTTTATAAGACAAAGAAAATTTGCTGCCTTTCTTTTTTCCAACTGCATTGTTATCTTGATTTGATATTTTTGAAAATTCTATAGTAATTGAATATTTCATTGTCATCACCAGTTTTCTTCCACAACTAAATACCCTTCCATTTAGTACTCGTGCAGTACGCTGCAACTTACTCGCCCTTCTATACAAAGCTTCCGCCTTGGGAGTTAATTCTTCCCGTCGTAAAACGCCTATCCACTGCAATAGTGGTTCTAAAAACAGAAATATCTAGTTTAGTAAATTAACTAAAAATTAAAAGTATTTCCTTTTTTTCTCATGACAACACTGTTTCGCCCTTGCTTTCTAACCGCCTATATGGTTTTCTTTGTTTCTTCGTCTGCAATAAGAATAGAAAATAGGTTTTTTTAAAGCCACTCTATTTATCTCACCAGTAATACCACTTCCTGCTGACTTAAAACTAGACATGCATTAGGGATGGACTCCATATACCCTTCCAAGATGGGCCTTGTACATACATTCAAAATAGAGATAGAATTCTGATAGATAATTGTGGAAGTGCAAAAAATGCCAAGAGATAACATTAAAAGAGCCATAACAAAAGCAATAATTTAAAAAACTTGTTTTGAAAAACATCGTAGATTAAATTTAAACCGTCAATTACTAAGATAAACGGAAAACGAAACGTATCTTATCAATTAGGACTGTCTAGGATACAGATTATAAAAGTTCGTCTAGAAGTTCTTTAACTAATAAATATTAGTTAAAGAACCGTGATTTCACCCTGGTTCATTGCGTGTAATCAACAAATTCCACCCTGTAACATACTCATCCTGAAATACTGGTTACATACATATTCAAAACAATTTCAATTTCGGCCATAATTATTCTTATTATATGTATGCAAATACAAAGCACGTAAGATGTAAAAAAATCATCAGTTAATGTAAACCATAAAATAAGATTTAAATGTATAATTTCTAAATACAAACATGCAATGGAAAACGAAGTCTCAACGGCCTTAAACTTAACTTATGCGAAGTTTTACATTCTCTACGCAGGGGATTTCCCTTCTAATGTGCTAATTTTATTTACGTTGTGACCACTCTAAAAATATAAGCGATTGTATTATCGTTATGTCAAGGTGAAAACTCACATGATCGTGAGCTGCATAATTTTACTTCAGTCGTACAGTGTGCAACAAAGTAATAGCATTTCTTGTGGCGCAAGTTTAGTAAGTGCTATTTAGAACCAAAACACTTTCAGTATAAGAAAAGCAATTGGACATCGTACGTGGTTATTATTTTGAACAATGAATGCTATAGGTATGTAGTATTTATGCATATACATTAAAATTTCAAACCACAATATATTATTGCGTATTAATAATATGCATATAAACCTGTAGAGCAAAAAAACGATTTGAGAAGTCGCCAACTCAATCCTTGCGACGAGTTGTATTGGAAGAGCCGCGGATTTTCCCAACGTCCTGATGATTGGAAAGGTATTTTTTATACAAGAAAAGAACTTATATTTTTTAATTTATTTTTGATTAAAATAGAGCGGTTGCAACGGGAAATCGCGAGCCTAGACTATTCGGACAAAGGCGCTGATGAATATGGTTCAGGTAAAACCGTATAAATATAAATTTTGCTTTAAAATATGCCATTTGTTTTATTTTATAGATTATTGCGATGATGCAAGTGAATATTCTTCAAGTAAGTAATATTGTGAAATATGGTGTAACATGACCTTTGCTACTTCTTTACTAAATGCAGATGAATATGAAGAAGAATCTGAGGAGGACTATGATTCTGAAGGGGATGATTCAGGTATGCCGGCTATATGTCAATAATTATTTTTAAATTAAGTTTATGGTACGTACTATTGTTAATAAAACAATCAATGAGAGAGATTTGTAAAGAGGTTTTAATTAAACACATACGTTGCAATTATATTTTTCAGGTAAACTTTACAAGAGAACCACCTACTTGAAGCGTTTAAAAGAAACTGTGGTTTCTTACATCTTACCAACTCACAAAAAGATAGTCAAGTTATAAAACAAAATGTTACTAACTAACAATAGAATCCACTGTTGTATTTCTAATTAATATTTGCATTTTTTAACACTTCCTCTCAAAAATTAATTAACTAAGTATAGTAACAAAAACATTTGAAAACAATTTTCATAATAAAATGAAACAAACAGAATTCATACATTTGCTACTTTACATAGGACAGGTCATTCCAAGTAAATTTCTTAATGTTTGAAAACGTACACGAGCTAAAGGTTTAGTAAAAATATCAGCAATTTGGTGTTCACTGCTAACGTGTTCAACAAATAACGCACCTTCACTGTATTTCTCACGCACAAAATGGTACCGCACTGCTATATGCTTTGATCGTTTGTGAAATTCAGGATTCTTCGCCAATTTTATTGCACTTGCATTATCCACTAGAAGCGTGGGAATCACCTTTGACATTTTAATTTCCGAAATTAACCGTTCCAACCAAACCAACTCCTTGGCTCCTTCACTCGAGGCCACGTATTCTGCTTCGGTGGTTGATAGCACGACACATTTTTGCTTTTGGCTCATCCATGTTATCGCAGCACCTGAATACATGCTTACTACACCTGTCCTGGAGTGACGTGTTGTTGCATCACCTGCAAAGTCTGCATCACTGTATGCATCGATTTTGTCCTCATTAGGATCTTGTCGATACAGCAATCCGAAGTCTGAAGTTCCTCGTAGGTATCTGAATATACGTTTTACTGCGATCCAATCTGAGGTTCCTGGTTTATCCAGGTTTTGTG
>JABXWE010018756.1:0-35363 GCA_014611495.1 Limonius californicus
GAAAACACAAATTGAAGTTTGAATTTACGGAAAATTGAGAATGTTTTCCTTATTTTCATAACAATCGCAGGTTTCCAAAATAGCATTCACCTACACAAGAGTAAACAGTAGTAATGTGTTTGTTTTTCATTTTTTAAAGGTGTCATATTTAATTTTGGATTTTTTTTTCTTACAAGAATAGATATTTTCACAATTATCCGTTTTATACTGTTTCCTGAAAGCTTACCGAAAATGAGTTGGTAAAAAAGTACACCACGACCATAGCAAATGCTTGTAGTGTGGTACGCATTATCTAGCTTTTGAAGGATATTTTTCTTTGCATCACGGAAACCGCATGAATTAACCATCGAATGTCTTGATTTGCATAATGCATAAGGTGTAAAAGGAATTGTAATTACTAGTCTGGCATCTGACATTGATAATTCCAATGTTAGCAAACATTGTTGGTTACGGTGGACGTTTTTGTCTTCTTAGGCAAAAAGTTGCGTTACATAAGTATTATATGTATATTGTTACACTGCGTGGCAGAAAGTTACCTACCCAATGGACCAAAATTTATTATTTTAATTGCCAATGGTGGTATTTTTTCTCGAACATTTTATTCAAGAAGAAAAAGAAATTCAGATTTATGAAATTTATTTTTCGTAACAGAGTTACTGTAAAGGAAATTTTCTTTGTAATATTAAAGTGACAAAGTGGATGTCGTTATTTGTTATATTATCCCACTAACTTGCTGGCAATAAAACACTACCAAGAATAATAAACTAAGAAACGATACGCAATAAACTTTGAAAACATGACATAATTATAGGTTATGTTATAATCATTAATAAAACCACACGTAGAATATCTAACAGATTAACCCAAGTAATACCACATCCCAGTACCATGACATCCCAAAAATGAAATAAAAAAAACTGCAAACTTTTTAACACTTTCTTGGAAGATTGCAACGATATTTATGAACAAAAATAAAGGACCAACCTTCTAAACATTCTAGGTTAAACTTTTTTCTAAAATATCAATCAATAAGAATACAACTGGGATCATTTTCTAATATTTCCCTTGCAGCATAGCATACAATTTTCCAGCACCTTTCAATTGTTGTCCACTACACTTCTTTGTGTTAAGGCTTCCTTTCTCAAGAAACAATTTTACAAGGGCATTTGTGATTTATTTGAACTATTTATAGCATAGAGAAGAGTTTAGAAATTAATTCATGATATTCTTCAACGCGGTGTTGTTTGAAATACCTCCAAAATCCATACATTTTGTTTCAGATACATGGGAAAGATTTGAATATAAATAGAAGTTGATTCCAAAAATATTTTCTTATCGCTTCTAAAAAGAAATCTTTTTCTAGTTGTGTAGAGAAAAGTTACAAGTACCAATGATATCAAACGATGCAATAAGCATTTCCTTGAGAATAGAGCGTTTGCCAGTTTGCCTGATAACCGACACATCCATTGTTGTATTTTCCAAAATGTATTATTTATAGTAAACGAGATTGTTTTCAACGTTAAATTTTATAAAATTAGAAACGCGTATATTTGAGGAAGAAATATTTTGGTTGGCATGCACGACTGTCCCGGAGCAAAATATGTTGCGATAGGTCCAGGTCCAAAAGTCCAGAAATGGTGGGTTTCGTAAATGTCCGCTTTTTGCTGGACATTACCTTGACTTCCTGCCATGATTTGCAGCACGAGACCGCCAGACTACCTGCTTTCATTGCTGTGACGCAATTTTACCGTGTGTTTTATCATCAAAATATGGTCACGTACACGACGAATTACGAAATTAACGATATATTTTTATGGATATAATGATAAGAACAAAAAAAATGTATTCTTTCCCTACATAAAATTAATTTTATGCGGTTTTAAAAGCACGCAATATAAATATATTTTCTTTTTTAGTAAGGAAACGTAAATAAATTGTTTTTAAATATTTCCTAAATCATACTTGGAAATAGAAATAACAAACATAAAATGTTATTGATGTTTATCATTGTTTTAAAGAAACTCGTTAGCAAGGACAAATGAAATGAACAACAGAATTTATGGACAATGACCTAGTCTTTTTTTTAAATTAATTAAAGCACTCGGAAAATAACCCGCATTAAACTTCGACTTTGGTAGTTTGTACAGACACTTTTCAGATTATCACAAAAAGCTTGTAATTTTCCATAGTTCTGGGCTATTAAATGTGCCTTATAATAAAATTAAGTTCTTCCAACTCAACGTAACATCAACAATTATTGTGTTATGAATTGTAAGAGTAGGCGCTTCTAGCAAGTTATTAGATCTTTTTTAGATATTTACACTACCGCCCCGTCCCGGAACCGCTTTCGCATTACTTCAGGGGGTGCGGACGTCCCTAGCCATTCAAGCAACATGCACCCTAAACTTCACTAAGTGAAATACAGTCGTCGCCTCAGCCGGGGTTCGACCACGCGGCCGGACGGACCGCATCTCACTGTGACCTCGACTGACAGCGCTTGTTCGCACTGCCCCATCGAGGTCCTTAAGTTATCAGATCTAGAACATCACGAAAAATATGCAAAAATTATGTCGGAAAGATATCACTCAACATAGTATTATACAGCATGGTGATTAGCTCCGCACAAAATTCATAATTTTATTGTTTAATGTCACGGAAACCCTGAAACAAGCCAATTTTGGTTCCTCACTTAAATTCTTTTTCCATTGGCTTTTGTTCAGCCCTGTAACGTCATCAACCATTTGTTTGCAACCCTATTTTTTCCTCCTTATTTTGATAAATCTCCCCACCAGTTAAATATTGATATAAAATAATTGGTACCTTACATAACAATTTTTTTGACAAAAATACAAACAGTTCCAACAATTTAGAATTTATTTTTAATCAAAATAAGAACATTATGAAAAAAGTTACCTAAGGCAAATTTTAAATTGTCCATTATCCAGTTGGCTCTGACCAGCACGTCTGCAAACACTTTGTATCGCACGACCAATAATTTCCGGGCTGATGCTTTCCATTTCTAAACGAATCCGACGCCTTAAAGCATCTAAATTGTTTGGCCTACTAACGTAAACTCGTGATTTCACATGACCCCATAGAAATAACTGTAGCAGTGTTAAGTCCGGTGATCACGCAGGCCACTCAAAAGATCCTCACCGCTATTACAGGTGTTAGAGTATTATTTCTTCTCAAAAACGAACCACGCGAAGAAATCTGATTTGGTTTCAATAAGACAGAGAGCCTTTCCTCGTACCTTTTTTCTGTTCTACACTGTTTGAAGAAACAAAGCGCATTGTATGGTCACTTAGTTTTCCAGACCTTTGCATTTCTCCACATAGAAATTAAAAATTTTCAATCAAGTCGTTCTGAGTAAAATTTCAACAGATTTATTTTATTAGTTTTTTTTAATTGTTTCTTGCCTCAGTTCTTTGAAATTTATATTAATAGTTCAAAAAAGTAATCATCATTTCAAAAGGTTCTATTTGGGCTGATTGACACACCAATCAAAAAGTATGATTATAAATTGGGAATTTGGATTTATCCAAAAGGCTGCTCTGACAATGTTAAATATATTTTAATTCTATATTTCGGTGATATATCAGAGTACGTTGCTAAAATTATTACCAAAACAAGTGTATTTACAGCTATTTAAAAACAAGGAAACATAGGTACTTTTAACAGCTAATGCCTCGCAAAAGACAGAACTAACAATCTATGAAAATCAGGTGCTTATAAAATTACTGTCCACGTAGTAATAATGTATACACAGGCCAGACAATTATATATTTTAATACCAGACCCAGAGAACATACACGTGCTGTTCGAGTGCTTTGTCTCTTATGAAGCGTAGCGATCTTCTCTCCTGTGCATGTGTTGCGCGTTTACGTAACCCAGACATCAAGGACCTACAGATTAAAATGGGCTCCCAAACACGGTAAATGTAAATACTTCTACTTGAGAAAGGATTTACGAGGCAGAATATCTCGCTGGTTTGCCATTGTCTTGCCAGAGAGACCGGCCGTTAAAATCGGATACACACGTTCATATAAATGCAAACGCCCAGAATAATCTAAGTACGCTAAACACTGATTAGAACACAATCATGCATTGCCATCAAATTATGTAATAACATTTTTATACCTTTGCAACGATTAATGCAAATTAAATTCCTTTAAGTTCGTATTAGTTTTTAGTTCCACATTTCCAATGTACTAAAAGCTTTTCAAATTTATAAACATTAAAAAATTACACTTAGAAGTCATTATCGATTTTTGTTTATATTAATCAAAAACATGGTTAAAAAGCCCATTTTACGAAGAATAAGAAAAGTAATAATGGAGACACCCTGTAGTGGTTTACTTGCAAAGTTATGCTAAAAATAGCTTAAACGTCAATTTGGTATACAAATTATCAACCAAACAAACAAAATACTTAGCAAAAATTAGCAAACAACACGTCGATTTTAAATATTTCCGTTGTATAATGATAGAAAGCTTAAAAACCAAATTCCATATATGAAATTTTGCAAAATATTAATAATCCACCAGTTTTACAACAAACAATGGTCCTCCCTCTACAGATCTTTTTAGAGCACTATTCCGTTAAAAAAATGCGTAAGTATATCATAAACACTAAAATTTTAAAGTAAAGTAAAGTAAAGTAAAACGGAGAGGATCGGTCGATCTTTTCCGTTTTACGTCTAATGGAAATCTGGAACGAAAGAACCACCGTCAAAGTTGGGATATATTAGATCATTAAACGCCAACGTTTTCATCGACTTGCTCAAGCGGGCAGGCAAACTTTTCTATATTTAATCGTTAAATAACAATGACTTGCAAGACTGGGATCAGAATAGTCATATTACCGGCTGCGGCAAACTCGGGAAAATTAGATCACAATTGATGGCAGAACATTTCAGTGGCGCCCACTTTTTCCCATAATTTCCTAAAAACGAGGCTTAATTAGAGCGGTTTAAATCACGGTGCGTGTCCAAGGTCTCCGTGTAAAAACGTTTTGCCAACTATTTTCCTTCAGCAACACCTCCTCGACAGTTTCATTCTCCTAGAATTGTCTACACTCGTTCTGGGAACTTTCGAATGAGAAAGATTACCAATTGCGCCGGTTTTCCCCTAATTAATAAAGCCTCAGAATAATGTGATTAATTTAATAAAAATCAACGTAATTTTGCCACTATAAACACAATGGTTGGCGAGCAAGGTAGAAAAACCTAAAACAAGTGTGTGGTGGTTAATTATACTAATGTTTAGATGGAAATTCTTCTAAAATTATGATCTGGAATGCCTTGAAATTATTTTCAACAAGGATGAATTCTCCTAAACAATGCCCAATAATAAAAATCCGCTTGAAATGTCCTTCATATAATCCCCTGAATAAACCTCAACAAATAAATGATTCCGAAATTATTTTAGCAAAAAAAGATCGCAAATAATACTAAAAACTTCTTTTTTTCTACTCTAATACTTCAGGGGCCGGATTTGGGTTCCTTGTCCTGCACCCATTTGCTCCATTCTTTCCTGTCTCTTGCTGGGGTTCTCATTTCCTCTACCGTCTTTCGTCTTTCCATTCCTGTTTCTCGGATTTGGTCCATCGATTTTCTTCTTGGTCTTCCCCTTAGCTTTTTGCTTGGTTTTCCAGTTTCCATTATTTTTCTTATCATTCTGTCTGGTTCCATTCTCACTATATGCGCATACCATTTGAATTGTTTTTTTTTTCCATTATTGGACTTGTTTTGTTATTTCTCTAATATTGCCGTTTCCTATCCTGTCCCATTTAGTTTTCCCTGCGATTTTCCCGAGATGTTTCATTTCAATAGCATTTATTTTACTTTCATCTCTTTTCTTTAGTGTCCAGTTTTCACATGCGTATGATATTGTTGGTGTTGTTATAATATTATGGATTTTTCTTCATTAATCCATGTTTAAGTTTTTGGTGTAGTGCCAGTGTTTCTGCTTGTTCTGGTTATATACTATTAAAAACAAATCCCTCAAATTATTTTCAACAAAAAATCTCCTTAAAAGGTCTCTAGAAATTATCCTTAAATGATCAACAAACAGTAAAGACAAAGTTTTAACTTGCTTTTTTTTATTTTCTCATTCATTCATGCTAAATTTGTTTTGCTTGGTCCCTAGAAATATTTATGAATACCCTGTATGAAAAAGAAAAGAGTTCGAAAACAACATTTTCAAAAAAATTGCCACAAGTTCCTTTGCTCAGTTTTAAAATGCGTTTACAGGGTAGATTTTCTAACGCAAAAAGCAAGCAATAATATGTTTGTGGGCTTAGAGTTGATTGACTGTACGCCTACAAGGAAAAATACGGAGCTAAAATAGAACCAGTTGTAGTATGTAGTAAATTATTACACTTCCTGTTTCATATATAGATGGTTTGCGAATTTGGACTATTAAAAGTCGTCTCTAAATAAATTGAAAAGCGAATGCGAGCCCGAGATCAATCACCCCGATGTTTATTTCTTACAAATAAAATTCGTTAGTTAAACACAGTCCAAAACAAAAGTAAAGAAAAGTAATATAGAAGATAGTTACACAAAACTATATTAATTCTGTAATTATCAATTTTTATCTTCGTTCAATTGCCTTGCAAAATTATACAGAGTGTACATACAATATTTTATAAGAACACTAACATTAAAAACATCTTTTTCCGCCTCTTTTGATACGTTTTCGTGTTATTTGGCTTATTATCTTGTCATGTGTCAATTTGTCATCAAAGAAAAAAAATACCACGCGGTTGTTTAGAAAGTAATCAAAAACATGCCCCCATCGCTTGCTGTGCAAGTGGTTGGCAATTGATGTTACGGTTGGAGAATAAATTGTAACATAACCTTTTTTAAAACAGCTTCGACGTGAAACCAAAACTGGCATTTTGCATAACACACCTAATTTCAAAGATTTATATTCGCGAACTCGAATAATTTTAATTTATTTGAGGTTATGTCAGTGGTATACGTGACGTCACTCTTCGAAAAGGTTTTTTTTTCTTGTCAGACCCATATACACGGTGTCTCAAAACGGACGCCCCTGCTTTTGGGATTTGATATTGGGGGCGGCTAAAACAAATCGAAAATTGAGAGTGGAAAGTTTTTCGATTGTCCTTGGTTATCGAGTTATTTATAAAAAACAAAAATGTAACATTTAAATTAAACTTTTATAAAACGAATAATATTAGCAAAAAAGATATTGTCCATATGTGTTGTCTCCTGCTTTAAGGCAAAGATTCGCACGATTTATCATGGAAGCACGAACACTCTGTAGTATATTTTCGTTTATTGACGCCATGACAGCGTGAATACAAGCTGCCACATTTTCAGGATTCACAGTAGTTCGCGGTAAACGTTTTCTCTCCAATGGCTCTAAAAAAAGAAAGCCAACGGATTCAGATCCGTAATCTAGGAGGCCATGGTATGGGTCCATCTCTTCTAATCGATCTCTCGAGGAAATTTTCAGAAAATTTCTTACTTATATTCCACAATGTGACGGTGTGCCATCATGTTGGAACCAATAATTTAATCTAACTGCTAATGGAACTTCATCGCGCAATGGCAGTGGTAAATCTTCATTGAAAAATTGAAGATTCGGAATTAAGGTGGAATGCACGGGCGTCAATTTTGATATATAATAACTAACTTCCTTTTCTCGATTTAAAATTATTTAAAATAGAACTTGTTACATTTCTGAGTTGTAATTTTGCCATTAAAATTCATATGTGAACCATCTTTAATATCTTCGATAAGCATTGTTGTTCTATGGAATACCATGGTCACATCAAGTACATATTTGGTATACGAATATGTTAATGAATGCCGTTCTCGTTGTACTAATTATTAATAGTTTCATTATTTAAATACGTATTGATTTGTTTACTAGGCAAGGATAATATTTTTAAATTAAAATGAATTCAATTAGTGTTGGCATGATATCTACAGAAATTGTCAACAGAGGGATACTATAAAAAGTTCTTGGAGTGAACTGTAGATGGCACTACTAGTAGTGCAAGGAACGGTTTCATCTGTCTTTTGAACAGTTGTAAAACATCGAGCCATTCTGTCGAGTAGTTGTATGTATACAGATTTTTGAATGAAAGTATTTTGAGTTTATATAAAAGTAGTTTAAATAGAAAATAGTACTGTAATTGAATATTTTGTTAAGAAGGTTTATTAGGAACGGGGATTTGTAGAGACACAAAAAATACTTTGTTTGAGTGGCGTACTGAATTTAAATGTGGTTGTGAACGCTCAGACGTTGGCCCTCGCACTGCAATAATACCATAAATCCATCCGACAGAAGGCGCATTTTTAGATTTTTGCCCGCTTGAAAAATCTCTCCCATCTCGGCCAGGTTCGACCCCTAATCCCTTAGATCTAAAGGCAAACGCGCTAACCATTAGACCACCGAGGCCGGCTTAAGTTTGTGTTAAAATGATTTATTATCCACGATTACACTGTAAAGTTGCATTGCATGTTTTTGTTTATTTTCCAAGCGCTTATTCTCTAATTCCCAATCAAATAACGTAACCTCAAAAACGAATAAGTTTCAGGATAAATAACGTACATTTAAATTAAATCATTCGATAACAGTTAAATTATAAATCGACGTAATGTTTTGATGTTTTTTCTCCAATACTTTTAAGTACTATTTCAGAAGTTAAAAATAATTAGCACTCCAAAACAAATATCAATAATTTACGATTCATGATAAATAAGTGTTGACGCAATCAATGTAATCAGGGAGCATTCTGTTAAAAATAAGGCAATTATTAATTATTACAGCGTTAGATACCTATCATACCTACTTTCAATGCCTACAGTCAGCATTTCTGCAGCCGTCAAGGTGAAGACATTGAATCTTTAAAATTATTACTTCCTTATGTTCAAAATTACCTACGTAAATGTAGGAGCGATTGAAAACAAGCATGACCGAGCATCTTTTGATTGAAAATCTTCATATTTATGATAATAAGGTGAAAAGCATACCCAATATAATTTTGTGGCACAACATGACATAAAATTACGAAAACCATGTTAGGCAAACGAGAATTGGGACCTTGAATCGTATCGACACTGGAAAATACACTGCTCCAAGAAATTAACGCACCACAACTAACAATCGCAATATTGTTTAAAGTATTTCATGTAATGATAAAAATTAAGTAACCCTATTTTATCCAAATTAACAACAATCAACGCAATTTAACAACAATAAACGCAAAAATTAAAAAAATCAAATTTCGAAAACTGAAAAATTGTAAGTTTACAGGTTCAGTAGGCTGTGTTTCCGCCTCGACTTGTTATGACAGCTTCACAACGACGGTCCATGCTTGAAATTAACATATTTAACTGCTCTTGTTCAAGATTATTCCACATTTCCACTAATGAATTCCCCGGATCGTTAAGAGTTGCGGTGGGTGGTTGAAGGGATCGTACTTGTCTTCCGAGAATGTTCCAGAGGTGCTCAATCGGATTCAAATCGGAACTTCTGGCTGGCCATTGCATAACAGGAATACCAACGTCGTCTAGGTATTCTTGCACAATTCTGGCTGTGTGGGTTCGAGTGTTATCGTGCATTATTTGGAAGTTTTCTCCGATGTATGGGGTATATGGCACAACATACTGTTCTAAGATATCCGTAATGTACCTCTGACTGTTTAAAGTGCCGTTGGGAAAGATGTGTAGGTCTGTGCGAGACGTGAAAGATATGCCTCGCCATACCATTATTGAGCCACCACCAAATGCAGTCGTGGGGGCAAAATTGCATTGAGCATATCGTTCATTTGGACGTCTAAAAACTCGAATGCGCTTATCACAACTCTCCAAACAAAATCTGGACTTGTCTGTGAACAAAATGCGTCTCCAATCTTCACTTTCCCAATTCAAGCATTTTCTAGCAAAATCCAATCTGTGTCTGCGGTGGTCTGCAGTTAACTGTAGGCCAAGCTGGCTCTCAGATTTCCTTCCAGAAGACGTTGGCGAACGGTTTCAATGCTAACCTGCACATTATGTACGGCTGAAAGTTGTCTTTGGAGGGCTCTTGTGGTGGTAAAGCGTTCTCTTAGTGCACGCATTCGAAGAAAACTATCTTCTACAGCGGTAGTAGCGCGTGGTCGCCCTTGCCCTGGTCGCCTGTCATGTTCGTTAGTTTCTCTGAAACGCTGGATGACCCAAGAAATGGTTGTGCGGTTCAACCCAAGCCTGTCAGCGATAGCGCGGAAAGAATACTCTTCTTCGGACAAAGTAAGGGCTGTGACACACTCATCACGAATTAAATTTCTTGAGATACGTTGCATTTTAAATAAGACTGATCGTACAAGCAATTGTTTGATGACAGCTTCACGATTTGATACGTTTTTTACGTAAAACGAAAGTGCAAGTAAATTGTAAATGTGCATGTAAAATTGATTAACTCTTTTTAACAAAGGTAAAGATGTAGAGACATACCAAGAGTAACATGTGTCTATCAGGTTTGTATCAGACACTCATTCCATGCATTTGGTTGAAGTAAATAGTGCACTACATACTTTTCTTTTATCGCAACATTAATAATTGGTGCGTTAATTTCTTGGAGCAGTGTATATCACAAAAAATAAGAACGAGCTACATACAATTAATTGCTAAAACTTCAAATAATGTTTAAGTGTTTACAGTAGGATAGATTTATCAAAACTCTCGCAACCCGTCAAATTACAACTTATTTTGAGACTAGTATGTGAACTTACGAACATTTTTGCTGTAGAAATGTGACCAAACATACTTTTAATCTCCACATTCAGATTTAAGAGAAATCTTTTACTCCTTATATTTTTTAAAATGGCATTTTAGAAGAGGCTACAAAATCTTTGATGTATATGTATATAGTATTGGCTTAGTGAAAGTGGAAGCCAGTTACGTTATACAATGAGATCACGATAATCAAGCACTTCTGATCTGAACTTACTCAGTTCAAAAAACCATTTGCTTTTCCTCAAGGATCTCTTAACATTCCAGTTTCATAACTAAATCTTATCTTTTTTTAGGAGACAATACTCTAATAGCACGAACCATGTTTGAATTTACTTCCGGAAGGTACAAACAACTATTTTTGGATCCCTAGCGGTCCAAGAATGGCTACTGACTAATTTCCGCAAACATTCGGTATAAGTGTGCATTTATTCCCCACTTTCGTAATGTTACCTTATTTCATATACGCACACAAATCTAACTCGATGCGGCATTGAACAATCTGGGAAAGAGGTACACGACCCACAGAAATCAATGTGCAGACTGGATTAACATTAACAATTAGTTGCAAATTAGCGCTATGTAATTACAATACATAAATACGCTTTCGATCCTTTTCAGGCGTAGGTGTCTAAGTTATCAGAAACAAGTACTAGCACAAACACAAGAAATTCAAAGCCGCACTACTCAACAGAAATTGAAGTAAACAGTGCTCAAATTATCAGCCACGCACTGGTTCGTTGGCAACGCGCACACAGCCACAAAAATTTTATTACGGTTTAGAGACAACACATTGTATTTTCATACGCGCAGAAAATATTTACAAATAGTCCATAACGACTCGCGAGTAGGATTTGCAAATTTTAAACTACCCATTTATCAACAGCAGATCGATATATTTTATTTCTTTTCTAATATTCAAATTTAAATTCAGTATGGAGTCTCCAAATTAACGCCCGTGCGTGGGGGGATTTGATTAAAATAGCTAATACAAACTGAAAATTAATATGTAGTGGAAATGTTTTCCAATTATTCTTCGTTATCAGCTATTGATAAATAACAAACATTTAGATAAAACTTTTTTAAAAACGCATAATAATATTGGCAAAAAGATATTGTCCACATCTGTTGTCACAAAATGTGTTCCAATAAAAGGAACCAGCTGTAGTATATTTACGTTTATTGACGCCAAAGCAGCGTGAGAATACGCGCGCTACGACATCTTGCGGATTCGCAACAGGTTCGTGGTAAAATGTTTTCTTTCAAATAGACCCAGAAAAGAAAATGCAACTAATTTAGATCAGGTGATCTAGCAGGCCATGGTAATTGTTATTCTTATGCATATTGTGATGTTGGAACCAACAAATTAAATTAACAGCTAATGAACTTCATCGAGCAATGGCAGTGGTAAATTTTCATTTAAAATTGAAGATTATTATTATACAGCACTAAAGGCCAAGTAGGCCCATGGTTTGTTTCACTGTCTTTTTCCACACTTTTTTATCACTAGTTTTCCCACGCCAATTCTTAATATTGCACTGTTGTTCTATGTCTCCCATTTCTTCTTTAATTCATTTTGTTTTCGGCCTTCCTTTGCTTCGCCTTCCTCCTAATTACTTTCCATTAGCCTTTTAGGTATTCTGCTGTTATGCATCCTTCTTATGTGTACTAACAAACTCAGTCTTTGACCTTCCACCGTAGCTATTATATCTATGTCGTTGTATAACTCCTGTAGTTCTTTGTTAGTTCTTCTTTCCCAATTATCCTGGACTTGCTTTCCTCCATATACCTTTCTGAGCACCTTTCTGAAAACTTTCCTCTCCCCTACTCCTAGCATTTTCCATTCTGTCGCTACTAGTGCGCATACTTCACTTGCGTAAGTTGCGATCGGTTTGATTATAGTTTTGTAATTTTTATTTTTAGTCCTCTTGGTATATTTTTGTTATGTATGGAGCCTCTGAATGCCCGTATACATCGATTACCTGCCACGATTATTCTCTGAATTTCTCTTCTTGTATCAGGTGTTTTAGAGAACTCTGTACTTAGGTACGTGAATCTGTCTATCCCTTCAAAGTTATATATGCTTCCATTATTCGTTGTTATGATTAGTCTATTTGTACTGTTACACTCTTGCTCTGTTGATGTCATGTATTTGGTTTTCTTTTCATCATCATCATCATCTGACATGGAGCCGACTCGAGGGTCAATCCTGGATTACGCCTATAATTAATTCGATTGTCTATGCTGCTTCCTCTAACCTCAAGGTTGTTGTTTTATTTTCCTTTGCTTCTCGTTAGTATTGCTAAGTCGTCCGCGAACGCCAAGCAGTGGTGTTTGTTATGGTATACTAAATCCTGATCTGTTCAGCACTGCTCTTCTAATGACATACTCTAGTGCACAGTTGAACAGTATTGAAGACAGCGGGTCGCCTTGTCTTAATCCTTCCTGTACCTCAAATTTCTCCGACAGTTTGTTCCCAATTCTTACCATGTTGGTTGTTTGTGCAAAGGTTAGCTTTATTTCTTTTATTAGTTTTCCGTTTATCCTTTGTAGCGACGCAAGCTACCCTCCGGAAGTCCCAGAAAGGATGCTGAACAATAGCAGCCACATTCCTCTGGTGAAAACGCGTACTTTCCGATGCTGCTGACGTAAATCATTTTTACCCTTATAAGAGAGCGTGGGAAGGTGTGCGAGGACCATTCCAGCGCAGCAGCAGTGAACGTGCAGTTATTAGTGTTATTTGTCTCTCGTGTTTTGTTATCTTCAAATTGTTGTTATTTGCTGTAAATAAATTGTTGCATATACGTGGTAGTTTTCCTCACATATAAGCTACCAAACCTTAGTTCTTCAATGCTTTCTACAGTACTTTTCTACAAACTAAGTCAAATGACAGTTTGAAGTCTGAATAATACAAATGTTGATTTCGGCCTGCATTTCTCCCAGTGGGAATAATTGGTCCACCACCGATTTGCCCTTCCTAAATCCACACTGGTATTCGCCTATTTCACTCTCGACTTCCGTCTTTAGCTTGTTCTTCAGGTGGGTAGCCAGGATTTATATGCTGTATTTAGTAGTGCAATGCCTCGATAATTCGCACAGTCGACTTTATCTCCTTTCTGATGGATCGGTAGCAAGCACCGCCTTATTCCACTGTTGAGGCAGTTTTTCTTGAACCCATATTTCTCTCATCCGTTGCCAAACCCACCTCGCCAGCTGCTCTCCGCAGTATTTATACCGTTCCGCATGTAGTGTGTCCTTTCCAGGAGTTCTGTTGTTTCTGAGGTTGCTTATTATTTCCTCGATCTCCTCCAGTGTTGGTGTTTCTTCATTGTCCTGATTGTGGTCCTCTATACTTTCTTCTTCCTCGGTGTTCTCGTCCTTACCGTTTTATTTTACATTTAATAATTCATTAAAGTAATCCTTTCATAGTTCTAGCGTGTCTTCTTGTCCTCCAACTAGTACTCCGTTCTTGTTGTTGTTCTTGTAGAATACTGGTTTTGATTGGTATCCTTTTTCTCGTATTTTCAGCTGCTGGTACAGGTTCCGTATTTCTTTATTTCTACAGTTATTTTCTATGCTATTCACTAGTTATTCCTTGTGTTTTCATTTTTTTCTCTCTTAGAGTTTTTACACGTTTTCCTTTTTTTTTCTGTAATCTTCTTTTGCCTGTTACGAGTTTGTTTTGAGCATTACCATTTTTAGTATGCTCTTCGTATTTATTTCATTCTCGCATTCAATATCGAACCATTTTTTATTTATCTTTACGGTGTTCACTTGCGCTCTGCTTCATTGCATTATTCAGTTTCATCCATAGTTGCTGTATGTGTAAAAATTGATACAAGGCTGAAATATGTCTGTTAGGTAGAATGTGAACCAATTACATTATTATTTAATAATTCAATTCAAATGTTTATTGACCATTGCCTTAATAAGATCTTCTGATTATTAAGTGAAGTTTTTATCCCTCCGTTCATGCAGGTTATGAGTATTTCTGCTACCCGTCTCAATAAAGTAGATTCATCACTTCACAGCATCTAAGCTATGCAAGAACCATCTAAAAAATTAACTCTAAGCTCTCCATCCAACATGTCAACTTTTTAAGCAGATGCAGACCATTTCTTCTTAATAATCTGTGAATCGTACCTTTGAAAATGAATTTGAAATAATACATTTCGAAGGCTTTTGATTTCGCCTCAACACATCCCAAAACTTGCTCTTCTTGATCGACGCTTAGGGTAGGTTGACCTGCCTGATTGTTTGGAGGATTTTAATTACCTGTTTCCAGAAATCTTTGATCTACACGTCTTATAGCTTCTGGGTGCCGGCGATTTGGAAACATATCCACATACGCCCTAGCTGCAGTGGCGGCTCGTGAGTTGAGAAAGAGGGTGGCGACAAGAAAAAACTTACCTATTTTTTGTATATAAAATCCATTCTCCTATTTTTCATGCTGAAAAAGACGTCTATGAGTAGTTTCATCGGCCTCCAAAGCAATGAAATTTTTTTCTTTTTTAATTTCTTTTAATATTTCCTGCTTGTAAATTTGCAACATTGCATGTAGCAATTCGTTCTGAATAGTTTTTGAGACGCCTTTAAACACTTGTGAACCTTTCATATGTATTGCAAGCACAGCGTCTAATTCGGCAGCAAAGTTGGTTAACCCTAAATAAATTCCTGGATAATGTTTCATCGTGACCTCGCAAGCGAGTTCAAAAGGTGCCGCAAAATTTAATACACATAATTAACCGGCGCAAAATATGACGATTTTTTTCCACGTCTTCAGTTGTACTTAATTTTATGTTTTTCAATTGTTCACGGATGTCCACTTTGCCTAAAACACTAAAATCCATGCACGAATTCATGTGAGAAACGGAAGATTTGTGTTTCTTTGCCCTTGTTTATTCCACGCACTAACCTCTTTCTTAAAAATTAAGCACATAAAACAAAAGTTTATTTGTTATCGAACATCCGTACACCCAATCGTATTTTTCATAGATATTCTTGTTGAATTTTCTATTGTACGTTCGGGTTTTAGTTGTCGAACTGTAGTTTATCTGAATATCAGCAATAGGCCTTCCTTTCTTCTTAATTAAAAGTTTTTCCTCAAATGATAGCGGGTTTTCTAAAAGATTTTGCACGCAATTAACTTCCATCATTGAAAAAACGTCATGTTCGTCTTTGAATTCACACGCGCGACTGCGTGAAAACAAAATACTGCGGTCGAAAGTCAAACGTTGACATTAAATGGGGCACGCTTCGCTCGGTGCCCCATTGGGCTGGTATATCGCGTATAGCGAAGATAACCGATAGCCAACCGAATCACCTCTGCATGGGGAACAAATCAGAGCGTGCCCCGGAAAATAGTTTTGAGGATGTTAGCCGCGCTTGTGGTGCGGAAGGAAAATTTGATACCATCGTTAAAATAATGAAATTAAAATAATGCACTGAATTACATGCGAATTTCTTTCTGTGTTTATCTTGGTGGTTGGGTGGGCACGTGCCCTTGTGCCCTTTAGTACAAGCCGCCACTGCCTAGCTGCACCATGATATTGTCATTACAAGCACCTAATACTGTCAACATATCGACGTAATCTAGAATACAATAACATCGTTTCATTTTAAACACAAAAAGCAAAAGAAAATGATACTAAATGACAAAACATTTAATAAATATGTTTAATCGCCACAGCGGTGTCATATAACTAACCGGAGCGACCGAGCGATGAAACTTATTATTTACTTTTTTATCAATTACTCCATAGCGAAGGACTATCGGAAAAATGTTTACTCTTAATTTTCGATTTTTGTTTAGCCCCCCCCCCCCCCGAATCAAAACCACGATGCCTCCGTTAATAGCTCATTATTTATGCGTATATCAAAATTAAACTTAGTCTGGATGTCCAGATTTGAACCCACTCCTCTTGTAGATGCATCAATACATTTTAATTTTATAATCCATACAATTTAAATACTGATCTAGCACATGTTAATGAATCCTTGGCCACTCTTAATGTCGAATTATTTGTTCAGATATCAAAATGAAATTTGGTGTGTGTATGTGTGCTTGGCACTATGACAGTTACCTTTTGTAAATTGTATACCTTTATAAAAAAATTTTGCTGTTTACACATTGCAACTTCATAAATGTTTAACTTTCGATTTTCAAATTTGCGAGATCAAGTATTTCTGTTAAAATTTCAAATTCGTTTTTTAGCAAATCTTTATTTTTCCGTAACATATAAAATGGTACAGCAAAACTGCAAAATAATTATCAAATGATTTTTCTTGAACGTAGCAACATATTCAGATTTACGATATTTAATTCTGTAGATTGGTAAATACATTTTTTGTCATTTGGTGTAAACTTGCAATAATCCTAATTAAAAACGCTTTAAAAATAACTGAAGATTATGTTAAATAGAATCTCCTAATCGTTAAAATTCAATAAAAATAGCAGCGGCCCAACAACTCCAACTCGTGATTATGTGAAAACTACGTAATATGAAGTATGTACTTAAAAACCTTATCAGTTCCGTTGTTACCGGAAATACTTCCTATTGTTTTAATTTACAATAAAGCATTCTACATATTTTTAACTTTTTGAAATCATTATAAAGTTCGAAAAATAATCTAATGCCCAAACAGGTATCAAATGAGAAATATGGGAGTTCTAGACCAAATGGAAAAAAAAGAAATCGATCATGCTTCACCATAATAGTAAAAAATAAAAACCATCGTCAAACTTTCAAACTGTTGCGTACACAGGAGTTGACGAAGGTCAGTTTTTGATAATAGTAGTCGCTAATTTGTTTATATAGTTGTTACATGCAGGTGATTGTTTGCGACAGCGAGGCTGTTTATTAAACTTAATCGCAATTTCTCTGGAAGTAATCTGGAATTTTTATGACGTCGGATTCCTCCAAATGTCGAAAACGTTTTCCGACCATGACTAGCTGCAGATTGCTTTATCTTGTTTTCGAATCAGAACCGCAATGAGCTTTGTTTTTCATAATTTTCATTATCAAAGTATCCATTCCAATGCGTAAATTAATCGTCGCGTTTACCTTTCACGTAAAAAGATACACAAAGTGACGGAGATGGAAGTCGCTATCGACGATGACTCTGCAACAAATATTTAACCTTCGTGGATAAACGCCTAACCAGCATGACTAGCAATTAGCTCCGAAAATACCTATTAATATAGTGGTAGATAGGTGTATTATAACCAATCTCGCATGCAACCTTCATCCAACATTAACAGGGTGAATGAAATGGCAATAATGTGCCACTGTTGACACTTACTCATGTCAAGGGGGGAATTTTGCGCTCTTGACCTTTCCCGACAGCATTGCTGTTTGTTTATTAATTGAAGATTAAAACTGTTTATGTAACATGTAATTGTAACAAATGAGAAGGCACTATTTCGTCCAAGTTCATTTGGGATAAATGACCAAAAAACAATTAAACCAATGAGAAAAAAGGTAGACCCAGTACGGGGAGGCACGCCCATTAACACGAGTTGGCAGCATCAACTTTGCTTTGCCGGAATTTACGCACGGCCAGACTAAAAATTACTTGCAGCTACAAAGCAATGACACCGCAGAAAATGCTATGAAATGACCGAGAAACGCAGAAATTACCACGATTACTTTAACTTTTCGTCGCGGTTTGTGGGATTTCACTTTCATTAGATGATAATTAACTGGTTTATGGAAGTCATTACAGTATAATAGTAGATGTACAGAAATATTTCCAGATGATTCGCTCTTTACTAGAATACCGGGCGAAATAATACTACCGAGGCATTTTTTGCAAACACAGGAATACGCAAAAGTGTTTTTCAGTAACAATCAATTACTAGGCTATGACCTATCTTTCAATTAAAAGGCAATTTCCAGCTAATTCATTTAAATTTAAACCAGTTTTATGTATCCTATGTGAGTTTTGACACAACTGTCTAATTTACAACTGTAGCCTCACCCTGTGTAACACTCACTAAAGATGTTAAAACTTAACTCGGCATGTCTTTCACCAAATAATTGGTATTTATTTCTGCTTTTTAAAGTCATGAGACGTTCCAATTTTCTCCGCTGGGTTTATTTATTTAACGTCGACCTATTTCCGCTGCTGAAGCTAATCACCGACGCCACCAAGTAGTCATATCACTGTCCGTTTGGTAGCATAATCAAGATGTAAATACAGTTCGAGCACGAAGGTATAATTTATAACCTCTTAGGGTACTTACTCGCTCCACCAAAAGTTCTTAGGGGTATTGTCAGGACCCATGCCCATAGTATGATGTTCGTCGACAGGAACACGTTGTTGACTGCGGGTCATAACGATACGGAGGGAACCTAACTCACTGTCCAACGGTCTATTACTGATTAACCGCTCGCGGCGCGATTCCTGATATCTATTTTATTGCTTTGTTGTATACGAAAACTGGGAAGGGCAACATGCTAAACCATTTTGGCGCAATTTACATGACTGGTCAATTTAAATGTACAGTTAATAATGACGAGCTGTTTGAATTAATATTGTACGTTGTTGATCATGCTGGCAGGACGCCTGGTGTCGATTACAATGTACATTACCTTTTTGCCGCTTCGCATTACTTCTGGTGCTTACTGCATTGATTCGTTTTTGGGGGTTTCGATAAATTTGGACAAACATAACCTACAGCTAACGGGTATTTGTCAACGCCTGCGATTTACAAATTGCAAATACAGGCTGATTGAACTAACATAATATGGATAATATGGACAATACAAAATGAAACAAGAAAATTAAAACAAGCCATATACTACAACACTTTTCTATTTTTTAATTACTATCAGTAAATATATTTACTGTGAACTTCAGCTTGTATATAACCTTTGCGTAATTTGGGTTTTCCGCTCAAATGCAGTGTTGTAAACTAAGCTTTCATATTTGAAATGATCTTTTTTTTTATTTATAAAATACATACATACATAATCGGTCCTCTTCTACCTTACGGTGTAGAGGTGTGGAGGTACAGTACATTTCTCCACCTACTCCTATTTCTCACTAGTGTATCAGCTTGTCTCCAGTTCACGTCCATTTTCGGTAGTAGTTTGGCTATTTCCTCGTTCCATGTTCTCCTGGGACTCCCTGTTTTTCTTCTCTTATCCACGCCCATTTTCCATATTTTCTTCAATGTCTGTTTTCATCCATTCTGGTGAGATGACCCCACCATCTTAACTGCCCTTTTCAATATTGTTCACCAGTGAGTTTACTTTTAATACAATCCACGGATTATATTATTGTTAATTCTGTCTCTTCTGGTAACACCTGCTGCTGCTCGTAAATATTTCATTTCACTGGCTTGTAACCTACTCTAAGTTCTGTCATTTAGAACCCACATTTCACTGCCATAAGTTATAATCGGCGAGAATACACTATTAATAATTTTAGCTTTGCTGCTTTTATTCTTGCGTTAATTTCCGGTTCGAAGTCGCCTTGTGCATTAATTACCGATCCCAAATATTTGAAATTATCAATTTGTTGCATTGTTCTGTTATTAATACCAATAGCTGTTTTTTGATTCAATTTACTTATGGTCATGACTTCGGTTTTATCTATATTAATCTGCATACTGTACTCACTTATTGCGTTATTCCAGTTTGTTACATTCTTTTGTAAATCCTTTTCCGTGTTTGCTGGTATCACTAATTCATCGGCATAAATCATTTCTTTAATCACTACTGGTCGCAACTGTCTTACCCATAGTCTGTCTCCACTTATTTCACTATCACATTTTTTTGTAATTTCATCCATCAATGTAATAAACAGCAAAGGACTCAACACTCGTCCCTGTCGTGTCCCTTTGTTAGTTATGAACTCATTTGATACTCAATGATTTGCTCGTATTACATTTCTTGTAACAAGACGGATACTCTTAATGGCTCTCAGTAGCGATAAGTTGACATTCCTTTTTTTCCAAAACCTTCCATATTTCCTCCCTTGGGGCACTATCAAAGGCCTGTTACACAAGCACACAAAGCATAATTGTACATGATTATTATGTGCAAGTGTCTTTTCGGCTAATTGCCTCAGACTGAATATTAGGTCCTTCTTCTTAGGTTCTTCTTCCTGGTCTAAACCCAGCTTAGTTATCATCAACTGTTGACCTTAGTCTTTTCTCCAGGATTATTTCATATACTTTACTTACTACCCCAAATATGGAAATTCCCCTGTAATTATTACATTTTCTGGGATCCCCTTTTTTATAAATTGGCAATATGGCTACTACCGTCCAGTTCCTAGGGATTTTTCCTGTCACTCAGGCTATACTTAGTATTTTATGTAGAAGTTCTTTCCCATTTCTTCCCATACGTGTAACCATTTCAGCCTTAATATTATCCTGTCCAGCCGCTTTCCCGTTCTTTAATTTTCCTACTGCTTCTTCTACTTCGTTTACTGTTATATATTCTAGTGTGTCGGTATTTCCAGCGTTTACGAAATTACGATTATGTTCTTTTACTTCCCCCGAGAATTTCTCCATGAAATATTCGCGCCATCTATCCATAATTCGTTTGTCTGTAGTTAAGACTTTACCTTCCTTGTCTTCTATCCATTTCAAACCGTTACAATTCTCCTTTTTTAGATTTTTCAACGTTCTATTCAGTAGCTTTGCATTTCCCCTACTATTTTCCTCCATTTTATTTCCAAATTCCTCCCAGGAGTCTCTTTTTGCTTGCTGTACTAGTTCTTTAACGCTTTTTCCATGTTCCTTGTACCGTCGATATTTCTGTTCTGTTCTATTATAGAGATATTCTTTCCATATAAGTTTTTTTCTCTGTATTTCTTCTTGTATTGCATTGTTCCACCATGCAGTGCATTTTTTCTTTCTACCATAATTTACTCCACACACTTCTTCAGTCACATTGCAGATGTTTGTTTTAAACAAATTCCACAGTTCTTCAAGATCTTCAACGTTTTCCCAATTTAACGTACTAAGCTCGTCTTCCAATTTTGTACTATACCTGTGTTTGATGATTCCATCTTGTAATTTGTGGGCTGTTATACTTGGTTGACTAAATGCGCGATTTTCTGGGACAGTCTATTTGATTAACTTTGATTTGATTTTCATTCTCACCAACCAAATAATGGTCACTACCAATTTCTCGTCCTCGTTTTACTCGTATGTCATTAATTTCTCCGTTATGCTTACTTTGTACTAATACTAAATTTAATTTATAAAATACCTGCATTAAATAAAATCACCTTCTAATTTATATTTTCATTAATTATATTTATTGGGTAGAGTTCTTTTTTTTTAATATGATTCGGAACTGTATTCAAACTTCTAAATCGATTTCCGGAGTCACTCATGAGTCTACTAACACGAATTAGCTTGATATTTATTAAAAAATTATTTTTAAAACTGCTTACAAAATTATTTTTTCAAATATTAAAAGCCCAATGCGCAGAGTATCACTATTATATGTAATAATGACTTTGCACAAAAATAATCTAGATAGAATGTTCTAATGAAGGTCTAAGCTCTCACGGTGCAAATTGCATACATAAATTTAGTTTTTTTTTATTAATTATAGCGGTAGTAACCATTTGTTTTTCACCTAATACTAAAAAAATAAGAACTAGATTAGCAAAGACATTGTTAATACCGCTAACTTTAATAAAAAAATTATATGTAAATATAAAATATTATAAACAAAATTATACTGGCCGGGGAATCGAAACAGGGCTTAGCGCTTCAAGTTATCGGTTCATGTAGTTTCTTTGTTGTCCTATGTTATTAGAACATATAATAATGGTAATAGCAAATTGAGGCCTTTAAATATTTTAAAAATTGATTTTTTAAAAGCAAATAAACCCGCTAATGACTGTGATAGATATCAATTAGGACAAATTAATTTGTAAATGAGAATGCGGCATTGAATGGCGTCTGCGAAGACAGTATCGACGCAACTCTGTTTTGCTGGTGTTCTGAGTCAGCTAGATATTTCGTTGTTTTATTTTAGATTTTACGTTAGTGAATTGGAATAGGCAAAAAATATTTTTGATGGCACCTATTGGTATATGGTATATGGTACCTGGTTATTACGCGTCCAAAAATTTCTTTTAATACCTCAAAATTCAAATAACCAAGCCAGCAACACCACCCCTTGCATGCACATAGTGAGTGTAGTGTAACTTACTTTAACGTATTGTTATTAGTAGCTACAGACTAATCCACTTAAGACGAGCTCGAGTGCATTAAGATCAGGATATAACGTGCAAGGATTTTTCGCATTTCCAGCTTAGTCGGAAAATATTTAGCTACAAGCCAATGTTACCTAATCATATCTGGTATGAGTTACAATACAAATAAGGGAATAACTTATAGAATTGTCCTCGTTTAAGTGTCTTCACGTCCGCTGGCATTTATCACCTTAATACCAAACGATAAAATGCTCCGAAACAGAACCCCCTACCGTAACTGCGAAGCGCAAAGTTATGCGGGCGTTTTTGATACACCACCAGGCTTAGATTTCAACCCGTTTCAAATGTTTTCTAATGTGTCGTTGAAAAATGGGCAAATTATGGACAACCGCGGCGCAAGCCGCCAAACCTCGCACTTCGCAACATTTTTATAACTTAACAGTGGGGATTTGCAAGGTCATAACACGACACGATGTTGTAAGAATGGGTTTTACATCGCCGACTGTCGTAGGGTAACATCGTTTCTTATACCTCCTTTGATGCGCTACGCGGTTGCGTTACGGAATTCTGTTGCAAATGTGTACATATCTTCAGAATTATTCTTCTTCAGACGGTGACAGAGGCCTCCTGTTAGATGATATGTTTGTCATCAATGGTCTATCATGCATGTGTCACGACAAATGTCAAACTGTGAAATGCCGCAATGCTTATATTCAGACGACAATTTATAGATATCACGCTCCGGTTGAAAGAAGCGGCAAAGGACATTTTAAATGCAAAGCCTTACGTAATTATTTATAGCCAGGTAACTCATCGCATAGCTACGGTGATCACCAACACGTGAGATCGTTAAGCCGGCAAGAACCAAATTAATATGAACCGCATGTAACCGTACTTGCTTTGGTCGCAGTTCAAAGAAATTCCATGCGTCCAGAATTCAATAACACAAGGTTGTTATAAAGAATTTTGAGAAAAATGATTAAATTATAAGAAATTTTGTAGAACTACAAGAAATGTAACGGAAAATATTTGTAAGAAGTATGTCTCGATATTCTTCTAAAAATTATTCAGGCATGGAGGATTACTGT
The DNA here is from genome assembly GCA_014611495.1 of Limonius californicus. Taxonomy (NCBI): domain Eukaryota; kingdom Metazoa; phylum Arthropoda; class Insecta; order Coleoptera; family Elateridae; genus Limonius; species Limonius californicus. The sequence continues at coordinate 24,028 of JABXWE010018756.1, forward strand.
ATATGGTTCCTCACTGTCGACACAATTGTCACTCCAAACTGTAAATATCTTATTATTTAACCACGTTTGAGCCTGATAATTTTACGAAAATGCATTTTTTTTTTGAGTACAGGAACCCTAAAAACCGGTCACAAAAATGTTTCTGTGTTTCAGCTTCGATTTCCAACGCTTTCAGAATTGATCACCCACTTACGATATTCTTTACATCCAAACGTTTGAGTTAGTCTGTCGAAAATGCACAAAATGCCTATAAATTTATGAAATATTACACACATTAATCTTTCTCCGAATATATTAATAAAGGAAAATGTTTCTTGCTGGACGATAATATATACGGTGCCTGTCGCTTAATGTGATCACATCTGGACTAGAGGTTTTGATAACAATAACGTGCTGATAATAATAAACGGTGAAACCGTCCTTCCGTTGCAACAAAATGTTCTTTTCCAATTTTCTTCGCAAGTTCTTCCGCTTTCTGGCACAAGTGCATCATGTATAGTACATTAGCCAACCAGAGTTTCAATATAGATTCCACTTGATCGATCGTCTTGCTCAGTGCGATATCTTTTAGTGTTTAAATTGTCATTTTTGTGTGCAATGTCTTGTGTTAATGTTAATTTTTTTCTTGTAAGCTAAGGTCTCTTTGTTACTTCAGCCGCCAAAGAGTTAGAATAGAATTTGAGTTAGCTGCTGTCAACCAGCCTTGCAGAATACTAACTTACGATAGAGAGATCCGGTTTCAACGCGACCTTGATAGTAATGTGTGTATGTATAAATGCATGCAAAAAAGCGAATTGCTTGGGGACGAAGATAAAAAATTGATAAAATAAACCGGGGTTACTGTAAACGGTGTTTTTTCTATCTAGTCGTACACGTCCGGCCTGTTCGCGAAACTGATAACAATACCCGAATGATAACATTATCCGTATTCAGGCCGGAAAATTTCTAAACCAGGTTCAGTCAACTTGGTTGCCTTTTGTAATGTTTTTATGGATACCGTTATCAAATCTATTTAAGATGCAAACGTTTACAGTATTAAGTAATAACATAAATGGTTTATATAAAATTACGAACTTTAATATCTTTAACAATGATAATAATTTATATTTTGAAATAGATACCAATGGCCCTTATTTATTCTAGATTTCCTTGCATAAAGCCCACTTTTTGCAGCTGCTAATGTTCTAATAGTGACTTTGGTTAGACAAGGTGGGGGCTATTATCGACTCGTGTGATTATCGTACTTTAGGAGCACCTCTATGTAAGTTGCTTCGGATACAGACTTTAGACCCATCTAAGAAAAAAACCATCTTTCCGGATATCAATCACTGTAATAAAAGTGGAAATTTGAAGTTTCTTTATACAATACATCTAGGTGCAGCTTATCGTAGTAAATCGCACTGAAAACAATAAATTGGTTTAATTACAAACGACTACACGAGCTTCAGATTAAATTAAATAAGGATTCTATGGGTAATTTCCAAAGAAAATTTGATTAGATCCCGCATTACTTAGTATATCGGAACAATCTAATGCATTAAAGTGTACTTGGTAGCGGCACTAGGGCGGGCAAAGGTTAAATTTTTCTGGTCCTTGCTTGCCGTATTTAACTAACCATGGCAGTCGGTTCTTTGTTTTTTTTAATTTGAAAGAACTTAAGGGGTCTCTCCCCAGATAGAAAATTAAACACATATTGCAAACATTAATGCCATACATTTGAAAATGCATTTGTGCTATCAGTATTCTGAGAATGTCTGTTGACAGAAAATATACATATGGGAAATAGGGGAAGTACAATTAAAACTCTTAGATTCGGTTCAACTTTGTGTGCATTAACTATGAAGGTGGCTTTGAAAAATTGCGTTATTGCAACTTTCCAGTACTTTAAATGTTTTTCTCTGAATACAAACATATCCGTGTATTATAAGTCTACACTTATGTTTAAATATTTTTTTGGTACTAGCGACAAACGGTTCTCTTCCGCATAGTGAATGCGCTCCCCTAACGTGTGATAGTTTAGTTTTACGACGTAGACAAAAGTCGAGAAAAATAAGAGACGGAGAACAGTTTCAACCAATTTACTCGTACCCATCCGATTTACAATTTTGTAGATAATTTTCTAATTGAGCAAAATTAGTAACGGAAACTACTCTAGGGGAATCCTTATTAATTTTCAAACTCGATTTTCTTGCAAAATAATACCAATATTTCTGTTTCTAGTTCGTTTCAAAATACATATAGGTTAAGTATTAGTTCATGAGATATACTGCTATAATAGTGATTTTGTTGTTGTTCCTGTGAGATGGAGTGCAAGTGTATTTCTATTTTTTTTTGTGGTCTTCCGTCATTTTCATTATATACTGCATACTCTTCTGTGGCTTCGTATTCAACATACTATGTCGTTAGCTTTACATTTCTCTCTGATTTCAGTTAAAATTATCGAAGTTCTCAAACTCCAACTTGTAAGAGTTCCAGTTTATATTTGTAAACTGAGAATTTAAAAATACAAACAGTCAATATAAAAGCTTTACAGGTGGTGCTCAGTCGGTTGTGTCGACTACAGTCAGCACCTTGCATTCACAAATTCGAATTAGTACCGGGTGCGTTGAAAATATATTTTTTTTAACAACTCATTAAAGATCGTGTTTGGTCAAGAATACAGGTAATCCCACTTCTAACAATGAAACATTAGGTCTTTCTTATGTATATAAAAGCGCATCATTCAACAATAAACTCAATATTCCTGCACGTACGATATTATCAACCATTTCCTAAAATTTGAAAAAGGCCTAATAGAAGAATTGTGTCTATTATTTCTAAAGCTTTTAAGTAGCATTTTTTAAACAGTGACAGTTTCAAAAGTTGGACATTTTGCTATGATTTTGAACCTCAACAATATTTTGAAATGCCTAAAGTTTATGGCGATGGGATGTTCAATTTTTCAGTAGACGGGTTCCATAAAAAAAAGATCTTTCCTCCTTTTGGTTTTTTCAGTCTTCTGACCGGTCGATGTCGATTTGCTTTACTACGTGTAAATTGTTTGGTGCGCTGTTTTCTCGCATGACCTGCTTGTTTATTTTGGTTGGGCGAGGTCACGACGCGGATTACCAAGCATTTCTATGCACTGAAGTTCTTAGCTTATTGTACACCCAACTAAGAATCTGGAGTAGTTTCAATTTTAGAAGCAATTTTAACCTACCACACATAGCAGTGTTTCCCCGCAAAAAAATCTCACCGACCTCGACCGAATTCGAACCCGCGTCCTTTGGATTCATGAAGCATTAGAAAACACAATTAGAGGAAGAAGACAGGGCAGACCAGCCGTAACTTGGAGGAGAAGTCTAATTACGGAACATAGTGCTCAAAATTGAGCGTGAATATGAATGAAAAAATTGCTTTAAATAAAAATCATTGGAAAGGCCTAACAGAGGTGTTGAGTGGCCAAGAAGAGGAATAACTCAACTCGGCCTAGCAAGATACTTGGTGAAGTGATGAATTAGTTTAGTGCAAATAGTATGAGGCTAAGAACCTTATACTATACTTACTGCCATTGTTACTGAACATCCTTGGATGTCCTATGTTCCCAGAAAGAACGACAGGAACACAGACGATGTTACACTTTCGAAAAATCTGACAGGCCTTGTTTTGAAGCTACAAAATATCTACATTGTTTTAGTAAAGTGTTAGAAGAGCGTGATGATCGCTGGTTGTTCCCATTTTCATGGCAATCGCCCAATAGTGTACACACACGCACATACATGCATACACACTGACCCACATTTTCTATAATCAGTGGTTTGGATTCCTGGATCTCCAATTGTATTTCCGTTGTGCACGACTAGAATACTTTACCAGGATGCAAATGGATAATGGGTGTTTGCAAATTGTATTGCACATTTACTAGTATTATACACTGACCATGGACGATTAAAAAAAAGCTATTTTTAAAATGGTATTATCAGAAGATCTTGTCTGGAGTTGCCATGCGATTGTAAATCAAGAACTACACCGCACTTAGCAACATGAGAAAGATCTTGAAGAATCGTTGTTGTACCCAACTGATACCTCTATCTATGTGGTTCTACTTCCAAACTTTATCTTAATGATACTTGCGTAGGAATTAACTTGACCTAACTTCCCGAGGTTTTTCTCTTATTTTAAATTAAATATCTATGGCATATTTAATTCTACATATCGTTTGGGATTAACTAGCGCTTAAGCGATGAGCTAATAAAGCAATTACGTCACTGCCTGTTAATTAGATATCTCTTCCTTTTAATGATTTCGTTATCAACACGTAGTATACGCACAGCACGTGGCCGGAAAATGTCGAAATCCTCTACGTTTTGGTCAAGTAGTGTAAAACCAGCACTCGACTGAACAGCTGATTGAAGTTTTAGTCTGACGCACGTCAATTCTTATGATGGATTCAACTTGTGCACCGAATGCGCGTACCTTATGAAAGTATTGATAAAAGCATTCGTCAAAATCATAAGCTGTTCGAATCTGTTTGAAGTTTAAAGTACACGCAGAGTTCACGCGTTATCAACACGTAAACAAATACAGTTTGCACTGGATCTAGTTCTGATAATGGGAACACTAAGATATTTTTATTGTACCCAAGAAAATTCCCTTTTATTTTGCCATACATATACATTAAATTTTGCAAATGCTGTTTATGTAAAAATATAATATAAGAGTAATGTAAAAAATTGTTTCAATTAAAATTTTATTGATAAGTACCATAAAAAGCACAAATGAATTCAAACAGCTACTTATTTAGGTGTTTAAAAGTTAAATGTGTTTCTGTTACCACAAATTAACACTTACGCCAAGTAATGAACACAATACTGCTGTAATCTGTCCAACAAGGCAGATCTTATCATTCGTCTTTCATTTAATTAGTGAAGTTTAAATCTGAGTATTTATTTGAACATACTGAAAGTGTCGTTGACCCTCTCCTACCAGAAACTGGGCAACCAAATTACGTTGATAACGAATGAGGGCCAACGTTGTTATCAACAAGACGGTGCCCTTCCTCCATATGTACTAAGACCTGACAGCGTTGCCAACTAGGGGGAAGATTTTAGTTTGGTAGAAAAATTTACTATGAAAAATCGAGGGAGACAAACACATAAAAATTGTTATTTTGAAGAAAAACGTTGAATAATAGTTTTCCCAAGGGTGATTCGTATTTCAACTTTTATTAACAATTTATCATCAAAATGTGGGGAAGATTTGGTAAATTTCAATTAGATTTGTAGGCAATTATGGAGGAACTTTTTAAGACACTAGGATGGAATTTCTGGTTTTACAGATTGGCTACACTGCGAATTGGGCAGCGATTACATGATAGGTTTCCATATACTGAATCGTTAGGCTCCACACACCGATCGGCAAGGTCCTTTGGTTTAAATTCTCATATTCAAGATAACTGCGGAAAGCATCAAATAAGCCACCAAAACAGCTCCAACCGGCGATCACTTTTCCAAAATGATTCTATTACCGCTTGATCTATCTAACCCATTACATTTTAAACATCGATTATATAAATTACTCAAAAATTAATGGAGACATTGTAATATAAAGCAACTATGTATGTTTGTATTTGGCGGCTAATGGTCATCTATTATTATTGATAATCAGCCCAAGCGGCAATGTTTCATGTTAGAAAACAAAAAACAATAGAATTTAATTGCAAATTTTTAACCGTATTAGTGTCAAGTCGAGTTTGTGTGTTTTATTGAATAATCTTTCCCGTCTTCTTCAGCTCTTTTTTGTTCACTATTTTTTTATTCGTGTGTAACATTTGTGTTCTTAATAATGAACAACAATGCAGAGAAACCAGTTAACAACAGAACAACGAAATTTAGCCGTGAGATGATATACTGCGTCAAAGAGTACATCGTATTGCCGGACATCGTACGTTATCTCAGTATATCCAACCAGTCATTGCCTTTGGTGGTGGTGATCTTATGGTATGTGCTGGAATTTCTTTAGGGTAGCGTACTGACCTCCATATCTTTAATGGTACACTCCGCTATCTCCAGACCTCAACCCCATCGAGCGTGCATGGGACCTTTTGCGGAGATAGCTGGATCATCATAATCCAAGGCCTACTACTGTGCAGTGTACAACAGCTGAGAGATGTATTGCCGGTACTTTGGGATCAAATTCCACAAGAACATATTGATAATTGCATTGAGAGTATGCCAGCAAGGTGCAGAGCAGTTATTACTGCCAGAGGAGGTGCCTCGCGGTATTAGAATTTAATAAATTTAAGTTAAGTGAAAGGAGACAATAACGTATTTCATTATAACATTGTTAAATTTCTTCTTTACACGTACCTTTGTTGTAATTTGCATGTTCATTACTAAAAAGACGTTACATTTTGTTGTTTTGGTAGTTTTTTATTATAAATGCAATTGGTGTGGCCTTTAAGTGTCTTACACTGCAATATCCCTGTTCATTTTTGAATCGTTTATTTTGTTTGCGATTTCAAATTATGTTTCTAATAATTTTTCAGTATGTGTTAAGTGTACGTCTATTTTGTACAGCAAATTTTAAAACTCTCTGCCACCGACATACCTGTACTTTTTTAGATACGATCTCTAAATTTAATAAAATTATCAGCTTATATTGAAGGCTGCTGAAATTAGACGAGGTGATTCATCGTAAAACTACATATTCACTTTAACGGTGATTTATTAAGACCTGGAAACATTAAAAATGATGTTTTTCGCGCCCTACTAAAAAATTGTATTAAAATCGCCGTCATGTGCATTTTATCATATAAAATGCACCATCAACCTCCTAAAAAAAGTTTATTTTCGTAGGCTATACATTCAATATTTGACCACAGTAGCGAAAATAGGTAAGATCAACTAACAAAAAAAAAAAGAACAAAACTACTATAAGTTATTTTTGAAGTGCTTCCAGAAAAACGATTTTAAATTACATTGGTTATAAGTAAAGAAAAGTTTACACACGTTTGATGTAATTGTTCGAGCCCTGTTTAGGAAAATCGAATTAAAATGTACTTTTCATCATATAAGTAATGTAATTTAGGTTTTCCACTAACAAAACAGTCAAAAGTAATAGAAAAACTTAAGAACATGCACGAGGTATTGCGTTAGAAATGAAAAATGGCAAGAGTAATCCGGATGATCCAAAATATAAAAAATACAGAACGCTCTAAAAACGAAAAAAAAAAACATCAGACTCAACAATATGATCCAAAAACCAATTCTGAACAATCACAGGAATTTAATAAAATAATAAAGTATACGGGGTGTTCTGCTAGGAAAACTAATCGAATTGCTTCAACAACCAAGCATTGTTAGTTAAGCACTTATTTTACATCTGCACAAGACATAGTTATTAAAGAAATTGCCGAATAGGCGCGGCCCGTAGCCTACGGATTCAGCTAATTGCAGTTACTATCACTATATAAATAATGTCAAATTGATTTCTCAAACTGTAAGAGCACCATACGTCTATGAAGTGGGGTGAGGGTTAAAGACCGAATAAGTTGTAGTTAAAAACTAAAACCTAGATCTTTACGTTCGATCTCTATAACAAGCTCTCCGATTTTGAAAGCAAGATCTTATAGTTTACAAAACAATACACCTTTTACGCATTTGCTTTTAAGCATATCTATAGATTTCAATAAATTTTAATCCGGAAAATAACACTCAAAAATTTTTATTTGTATCTCGGCATGGAGTGCTGTAAAAAATAACACGGATTCCTTTAGAACTACAATGAAATGTCGGCGAGTGGTTGCTGTATAATTTTGATTGACTTAATACAGTTTCACTAAACTAAAAATTGACAGCAACTAATCAGCTTTCGTTCGATCGGCGATCGCGAATAACTTCGTATGATCGCCCGGTAATACAAACCGCAGGAGCGCTATGAGTTGCGAAAGTCGCTATTCGTATGGGATTCCCCTTTCTTACATTTTTCCTATATACGAGATTTTTCTAATGAAAAATGTTCAAATTAGCATACTCCTATTCGGGTCTTTTAAAACTACGTTCGAGTTCTTAGTTAATTCGAAGAGGTTTTACATATTATTAATGTTCAAATTAGATAGTTTTCCCAATTTGCCTTTTCTTTGCTGTATTTTATGTATTCTGCTAGTACATAGTACCGCGGAGTAGGGCCTACGTTACTTTCTACACACACATTTATTTGTGTAGCCCGAGATAAGAACACACCAAATAAATCATCAGACCGTGTTTTCCACCTTGTGAAAATATTAGGATGATTTTTAATTGCTATTTGCCTTAATCTCGAACGTCACTGTTAGTCAGCATATTTTCCTTTATGACACTAGTGGACAATAGCCTCGAAGTTCCCCTCCCCGTATGTCTATTAAAATTTAGCCTCACCATATTTTACAATGTACCCTGACCTACTCCAAGGTTTTGTGCTCGTCTCGAATGTGTAAACAAAAACAACTGTAATAATGGACGTAATGCGTCGTTGGTGATAGCATTCCGCGTACCATTTACGTATGAGAACAGAAAAACTAATTTTGGTGCATGTTACTAATCTTATGGTTATTTACGTCAAAACTGATATTAGTATTTTTCAACATTTTTAATCTATCTAAAGTTAAAGCTCCATCATAGTCTGCTCATTGTTGGCTTGGTCATTTTAATTTAACAAAACTTTTTCCATTCATAGCATTAAAAACAAGTACGAAGATCGATCCATAGTGTATTAATTACGTCCGAATTTGTCTATCACAATCTAATAGATAAATTAAACATTATTATTAGAAAAAACAATACGTCCATTAAGAAGTTAAGTATACTTCTAGCGTAATTAGAGTCAACTACATCTAAAAAGTTACGTAATTGATTTACAGATAATTAGTTATTATTTTTTTGTTGGTGTGTGATTAGCTTTGGTGCTGTTAGTATGAAGTTATGGTATATTACTTTCGGGTTATTATACAGAATCAACACATAATTAAAAAAAAATACAAATAGCAAAAGTATGACCTGTGGCGCGAGTCATTTTTTGGATGTAATGGTCTGAATGTTTCCCGGTTAGAATCACTCCAGGAGTCAAAAATATTGTTTACCTCTGTGGTTGGTTCTACGACCCGGTCACCATTTGCTCTTAAGAATCAAATTAATAGCACTCTTGGTGTTACGGTCCAACTAGAGAAGTAACAAGACCATACCCAAAAACACACCTTACACCAGGCAGATTAAGTACGGTTACGCACCAACACGGTAACCCGCAGAGTCGGACTCTGTTGTGCATAGCACAAACTAGCTTAGCTTTGCCCCACACCACCTCGACACTGCGTTAGCGGTACAAACGAGAATCACAATAATGATAAAGATGAAGGTATGTTTGAATAAAAAAATCACATTTGCTTTGGTAAATCTTTCAGACAAACACATTGTATGTAGTGACGTTTTTCTTAACTTTTCGAAGGATGTAAATATTTAAAGTACCGTGTTCTACACTTCCTCACATCTAAAACCAACGACACATGCCACAGTGCATTTGATTGCTCACAAAATATCTAATGTGTTCTTTGAAAACTTTTAAATATAAAACATGTTTTTAATTATTTCTTATATTATTTTATTTTTCAGATACGGGTTCAAGTTATAATGAAAGCTAACGCGCATACCTTTGAATATACAGGGTGAGACGAATCGGCTTTATATCTCCATTGTAAGAAACATAAAAAAAATATTTTTGGACAGATTGTATTCGGCAGTACCCGCTACGTATATGTAGCCGCTTTAAAAATATGTTTTGGCTATTTCAATAACAATACATATTGTTTAGAACCTGCTTATAAAAATTATTTTTATTATTTTTTCGATTTTACGATAATACCGCACTAATGGGAGCGTGGCGAATAAATGCGAGCACTGGTCGCCAATAGTTAAAGTTCAGCAACGTGCACTACATTTATCGGGTTGCCTTGTTTGGGGTGGATATGTTTTTGTTATTGTTGACTAAGTTACCGTTTTACGATTCAATAAGCAAACACGTTCTCTCTAAAGCTCGTTTCAATTTTAATATTAGAATCTGGTATCATACCAGATCCTTATATTTTGGTGACCCCGACGTGAGATTACCAGGCGATTCTTTTACTGTTGAGCAAGACTTGTATGATCCCAATGTTGCAAATTTTGTAATCCAATTACGGGAGCGTATGAGGAAAACTAAGTTCTTTTTCACGAAAAGCTATACTACCATTGCCCCTTACATCCATAAAGATTTGTTTTCCGCTACGCATGTATTCGTGCGTAATGATTCACACACTTTAGGTCTGAAACTGCGCATTTAGGGCCATTTCGGGGTAAAGAACGTTCGCAAAAATATTTCACGCTCGTTGATTAGGGTAAGGGGGGGGAGGGGGGAGTTTCGATTGATAGGCTCAAATCCGTCTACTTTTTAAAAGACGCTTGACATCATACTCGCACTCACCGTTTTTTTAAATGAAGGTATTCTGTACAATTTCTTTTTTGATTTTATTGTTACGTATTGAATTCTTTTGATGTATGTAAACATTAATTTTTTACAGCTTTTGTTATGCACACAAACTTTTTTTCTTTTTTCTGTTTTCAGAACTCACTCACTCCTTCGTCCCACCCTCTTCTCCTGTTCCAGATTAATTTAATTTAGCTTTAAGGACCTTTTGTATTATTTCTATCATACTTGTATTAGTCTTAAGTTTTTTATTGTTCAATGCCAATTTGTTATTTTTAAGCATTGTTTTAAAAAATATTTTCCGCATGACGGGTTTTTTAACTACCACAATCGTTCCAAATTTTTGATTACCTCTATAATGTGGGTCAAAATTTTGTTTCGAACACGTCATTGTGGAAGTTTTCCCTTCAACATGCGCTTTTTTTCTGAGAGAGGGAGGGGGGTAAATGTAGTGCGCGTGCACTACATTTATCGGGTTGCCTTGTTTGGGGTGGCTATGTTTTTGTTATTGTTTACTAAGTTACCGTTCTACGATTCAATAAACTAACACGTTCTCTCAAAAGCTCGTTTCAATTTTAATATTAAAATCTGGTATCATACCAGATCCTTATAGTACCTAAAACCGTCAGCTGCCATGAGTTAATACGCCACAGCACTAATACCTTAAACAGAAGTAAAGTGGCAGCAGAGTGCGGAACTGCATTTAACGCACTAATTTGAAATAAGTGGACGCGACTGCCTCCCTGGACTTTCCCATACTGGAAACTGTTCATATCATCTTTATTCAACAGTAGAGTTATTTTCCTCAAAACGGTTGTTCAAGTGCTATCCTAAAACCTTGCCTCGTAACGAACAGACTTACA
>JABXWE010018757.1:0-47354 GCA_014611495.1 Limonius californicus
AAATAAGAATTGACTTATCTTAATCCCAAACTTTTGAAGTATAGTGTACATCAAAAATGTTGCCGTTATCTGTATAGGTACTCAAATCTCCTGGAATGCACCGCTTGCAGAATCCCGCCAAATCTATCCAGACAGCTTCACTTCTGGCAGAATATTTGACCTCGCTCTTGTACAAACCATTGATTTATTTAGTTAAAGTGTTGTGATAATTTCCAGTGAACACTTCCTAATTTTATTATGCTTTTATCATTTGCTTTCGGTAAGTTGTTTATTCTTTAAATTGAAGTAATAAACTTATTTTTAATTGCACATTTTATTTTAGGTTATGAGGTCGTTGAAATAATAAAAACTCAGTTTAAACCCATACTTCAGGTATATAAAACAATTTTAATTTTAAATTACACTTAACACTTAACAATGTTTTAAATTATTTGACAATTATTTACACTTTATTTATTATTAATAATTATTAACTTTGAAGAAATTTATTTTTAACAAGATTAAAGCCAAGCCTACTTTTAAACGAATTTGATCCTTAATAACTTTAAATTTTGATTACAGAGGACGCAAAGAAACGTCCTCCTGCTTCAAATACTAGAAAACAACTAAATTCTCAAAAACATACCAAAATGAACATTTTGCGCAGATTAATTTTTAAAATGGACCAATCAGAATGCTTAAAATTATTGTTTACATTTTCAATTGTTAAATAATATTTTAAATTTACTAAATACAAGAGAAATAAATTATGATCCAAAAAACTAAATTCATATTTATGATCTTCATAAAATTACGGTTCTTTTAGTACCACATATGACAACATTTGAATTAAAAAAAAATTACAAGTATTTAAATATTCAAAATTTCTAAAATCTAACAATTAAGGCATAAAATCTTGAAAATCATAATCTAAATTTTATAATACAATTAAATATGCAAGAACACATCCTTTATACATACTAATAATAATTTAATTACCAAAAATAAGATTCTAACCTTGAAAAGTAATAATTTTCCCTAATTTTCCATATTAGTCAATAAATAATCTATTTCAACAAAACAAAAGTGCTTTAACACCTTCCTCAAACAACATATAAACTATTTACAACAATATTAATACTTTAAACTATAAATACAGCTTGTCACATAAATATGTACAAAACATAAATCAACAATAATCAAGTTTTTTATGTTTTAGGGCTCCCTTATTTGCCCACAGCACCCAAATTAACATCCCACGGTTCACTGCTATGTTTCAACATTATTCTCTACGAAATGTTTGCTCACAAGATCAATTTTAAATCAAAAATAGCAATACGCCTTACTTCCCGAAGATCGTACAAGACCTTATTCACATATTAAGTATCCAATTGTCAATTTTAATTAATACAATCTTTTAAATAGGCTCTGTTACATGATAATGAAATTAATTATAAACAATTTTAGGTAAAAACCATCTTCCAATCATCAAAATAGTATCCTTTTATAGTTTTTTACATACATAAGGTATTACGAAGCCAAAAAATTACATTATATTTAGGTTATCTCATAAGATTAATATAGTTTAAGTATAGTTTATAATAACAATATTATATAGTGTAAATAACACGGCAATATATATATATATATATATATGTATATAAATCTATATTATTACACCGGATACTATAATGTACACCTTTACCCCAACCTCTTTGTTTAGACATTTATCTCTTACAGTGTTTCTCCATATAAATTAGTACATTTGTCATTAACTTAGAATTTTTATTTGTTAACAGTTGGCCCAATCTCCAATCTCCACTTCATCTTCTTATTAATTATTTTCCCGTTTTGCCCTATAGTGTTGAAATCTGTAGCAATTTCTTTTATTCTTGCCGGTTGTTAGCCATTCTTTTTAATTCTTGCTCTGATTTTCCTCTCTTCCTGTAGTTTAACCCCTACATACGTCTCCCCCTTTCCTTTCTTTCCGTCCGGTTTACCTCATAACTTGCATTATTGTCAGTCGTATTTCATTCATGGGAAGTACATGTTTGAGTTGTTTTTGTTCTAGTGTTTGCTTTAATTATGTATCCTCTACAGATTCTCTTATTCTTGCATTTCTAAACCTGTTTAGCGTAATTGCACTCGCTACCCTTCTGAGGTATCGTCTATCTGCTGCCTGCATTTTACAAATACCCAACGGCCTACGCCATACTGGCAAACATACTTGTTTACATATTGGTTGTAATATTGTCTTCGTTCCCACTTCTGTTTTCCCTAATTAGCAATTTAGTTGGTAGTATACGTTGTTCGTCTTTGCTATTCTATTGTTTATTTCATTACCTATCTTTCCATCGTTACTAATAACTACTTCTATATTTTCGTATTTATCTACCTCTTCTGTTTCTTATTCATTGCAATACATCTTTTATTCTTAATTTTCTTTGTTGTCTTGTTTCGCTATATTTATTATCTTGCGTTTTCTTCATTTATTCTCGTTAATTGTTCTCATCAGAATATTTCGTACATTGATTGCTTCCTGTAATTTTATTCTTTTATTTGCTACTAACACGATGTCATCTGCGGCTATTAGCGACTGGAGTTTCATCTGTTTCATTCTCTAATTGTCAATTTATGTAGTTCTGCTTCCGTTTATTATTTGTTTCTTAACTATTATAAATAATAGTGGACTTAAAATGTCCCCTTGCCTTTCTCGCTCTAGAATAAAAATTTCAGATGTTTGTCCATTTAATCTTTAATCTGACTTGTACTTTAACATTTTTGAAAACTTCTTTAATGGCATTTTACAGTTCTATGAGAATTTCAAATTCTTGTAGTGCTTAACATGTGGTATTTCTGAAGACTCTGTAAAACGCTGTTGTCAGACCTCTTTTACAAATTTATGGATCAGTAAATAGTATACAGTTAACTTAAAAAAATGTTATTATTATACCTTTTTAAATATGGTTTTTGTATCATTTGTTCTATGCACCCAGATATTCGATCAGTATTTACCTTCCAAAAATATTGCTTATATTATTACCATTTTCATTACACGTCAGGTACTGCAACATTTCCAACATTACAAACTTATTTCTTGTGTAAATTAAAATTTACTTATTTTGTAGATGGTTATCTCTAATCCTATGCTACTACAGTTCCCCTAAACATACAAGAGTAAAAGTTGATCTCTATTTTTCAATATTTATTTATCAAGGGTTATTTTCTTCTCTCCTCAGAATAAATTAGATTATGAATTTTTAATATCTTGATTATTGGTTACACCATTAACATTGCTACTAACACAATCGGATACAGCAACTACCCCAAACATACAAATTTAATTTTTGTGTATAAATTTAATTTTACATTTCTCTGCACATGGTACAATTCTATCTCTCTTTTAGAAGATCATTTCAATACGTACACGGTTATTTTATTTTCTCATCCGTGTAAATTTGATTATTACTATTACATAATTACAGAAACGGGAAGGCTCAGTAGTAAGACAAGTCAGGCTTTGGATGTAATAGTCCAAATGCTTCCCTGTGCGAATCACTTCAGGGGTCAGAAGGACGGAGTTTGGAGAAGAGATAACAGGATTACATAAAACATACAGCAGACAGTTCTCAACTAGAATAAGAAGATTAAAAGAAGATAAAAGGAAAGAAATAGAGGAATAAAAAATAATCAGGGTCAAACACAAACAGACGCACAAGAAATACTAGAAGCGTGGAAAAAACACTGCACACATAAGTATCACATTGTGACGCCTAGTTAATCGACGGCAACAACAAAATTAGTTTTATACACTACCAACTATCGAAACATCAAATTTCTAAGCAAGGTCCAGGTATCAAGGACAAGGGTTCGACTAGCTGCAGTCGATGAAGGGTGGTTCGATCTAAGCCTAGGCGCCACCTGTTTAAAAAAAAAACCCTTTCCTCCTCGAAGATAGCTTTGGGTAAACAGGAACCTTCCTGGATGTGAACTTACCTTGTTTGCTAATATTAAACTTATTTTTCAAGACAGAATAAAACACAATTGTAATTGACAGATTTCCAAATATAATGATCCAGAAAAATAATTAATCAATACAAGCCAACAGTATATATGTATGAAGCATAAAAAGCATAAAAAAATCAGGAGCACAACCCCAAGTTATATATATGTACATAAATTCACATTCATGAATAAAATGAACGTACCACAGTACGTTACTCTCTCTGATTTAATTTTTATATACAGAGCAGAACCCAAAATTTCTAGGGAAAACAATAATGCGTAGATCAGTTTTAAACTTAGGAAGCCTTAATCCACTTCTAAAAAAAACATTGTCAAATAAACCACCCGAATTCCCGTCTAGAATCGACGATATCGAGAAGTCTCGTATACACAAAACTAGATTAAATTACCCAAAATAAATGGTATATGCGCACGGATAATTATAAATTTACGCTAAATTCCCCCTTTCGTTTGAACTTTAAATCAGAAATTTAATCTCGTAATCTGCAGACCATTTAACAAGTTCTCAGTGTACAAAAAGTTATTTGAATATGAACAAGAATTTTTCCAAGTAAAATATTGATCTTAATACAAAAATGTTTCGAGTATTTATTATTTTCCAACATAAATATGTCTACGCAATTAAACGAGTTGCAGTTATTCGTCTTTTGATAGTTCTGGAAATTCCGTGGACTTATCAACCCAACGCAGGTAAGTTAAAAAGTTGTCTAACAGACCTTGAATGTAGATGTCTTTACACAATGGACTCTCTGCACGCATACCTGCTACGCCGACTGTCCCTGCGCTGGAATTATCTAGCTCGCGGAATTTCCCACGTTGTTATAAATTCGATCAGTTTCCGGCTGTTTCCACTCTTCCGGCTGCTGTTTGATGCCTAAATAAATTCAACTGTATTAGAAAAGAAAAAAAGTGGAATAAGGACCTTCCTAAGTTTACCATACGATGTTAAATTGGCAGACGAAAAACTCTCCTAAGTGCACTATATTAGGATTTCTCCCTGGGAAAATCTTACTATCACATTACCGTGTTTAAGTTTCCCCTAATCACTTGAAAATTCACAAATTGGAATAATCTTCCGAGTCGTAACGACCTTAATTAAACATTCAAGTCTGCACTTCTTGAGAATAGAATACGTTCTAACTTAATCCAGCTGACTGCGGTCCGAGAATCGAAAATTTACGATCGATGCGCAGAACTCAATATGCGGACAAATTTTTGAATTCGAACCTCGAAGTATGCCGTCCAAAACGCTGTAATGGGAATACACTTTTGATATACACTATGCGTCAGAAATCACACGTTACAGATTCCCCGCCCCACCAAACTTTTACGACGACCAACACCTTGGTCAGGCGGAAAATGTACGGTAAAGAACAAAATATGACGTAGTCATCCTAAATGAAACCGTAGCGAAGAAAACTATCCAACGAGAAAAAGGGTAAAGAACAATATCGTGAGTCTTCCAAATCTGTCTCAGCATACATTCGAGATCCAAACCACTGAAAGAAAAAATAAAACCCAACTGAAAACCACAACCCCAAACAAAACACAACTATCTGGATGGCAGAAAGGAATTCATTCCAAAACCAGGGTTAAAGTAACACCACCAAAGGGATCGAGACAGTCCCTCGCTGTTGGATGGAAAAGCTGCGCCGCTGAACTGCTCATCAACCTATCGTAGCGTACTTCCACTACTGGAAATGTTCAGAACTCCCCCCTCCAGTACCATCCAAATACCCAACCCCCGAGGTGAAAGGGAACCCCAACAGATATAGAACTGTCAAACTAAAAACCAACATACCCCCATCCCAGTAAAATTTCCCAACGAACAAAAGAAAAAAATTGGAGAAGTCCCTACTTCTTTTGGCAAGACTGGAGAGAAGTGAAGAACTCCAGAAAGAGAGTCATAGACGACTAGAAAGCGATAGTCAAGAAAATTTCCTTTCATTTTAATAGATTCATTCCGTCTCAAGGACCACCGAGAACGCGAAAGTAAACCGAGGAAACTCTCCAACTTCATCTCTCACACGCACCAGAACAAAGATCCACACTCACACCAACAGAGAAAAGAAGGAAGACCAGAGAATAAAAGAAAAAGGAAAGAAAGAAAAATTAGGAAGGAAAAGCACCAGGGCTGGCACCATCAAAGGAATGAGCCACCGCTCAGTATCCGATATACGATCTTACACTAGGGACCTCCCAATAAAAAAAATTTCCAACCGACGTCAATACCACAAACCAGAAATCAAGATTCTATTTTCAACATAACAACGAGGAGTCGCACCATCATTACCACCACATACACGATTGTCTAATGTCTTCTTGAGAATAGAATACGTTCTAACTTAATCCAGCTGACTGCGGTCCGAGAATCGAAAATTCACGATCGATGCGCAGAACTCAATATGAGGACAAATTTTTGAATTCGAAACCCGAAGTATGCCGTCCGCTGTCGTTTTGATATACACTATGCGTCAGAAATCACACGTTACAACATGACAGTGCTAGATGATAAAATAGAAAGAGAAGAACAAACAGAATAGCACCGGAAATGAAAAAAGAATAGAATGGATATATATCTGTAAAGAAGTAGGGAAAAAACAAAAAATCCCAAAAGACTGGGAAAATAACTTATTAATACAAATAATAGACACAGTGTGATAATGACAGACCAGTCTGCTTAGCGCAAATCAGCTACAAGTTATATACAAAAATCTTTGAAAGAACATTAAGATTAACGTTGAATCGAAACCAGGCGAAGAACAGACAGCTTTTAGACTAAACAAGCAGATAAACGATAATAGAAAGAAAGATAGAAGAAGGAGAGGGACTATATTTAACTTTCATCTATCTAAAACCAGCCTTCCGTACGGTAGACAGAAGGGAAATATGGAAAACCCGGTAAGAAATGGAAGTACTTACTTAGAACTATAATAAACGCAGGAAGAAGCACATCTGAAACGGGTAGACCAAAAGTGCAAATGGCAGTATAAAGATCAAATGAATTTAAAATGATTGAAGGAATAAAACAAGGAGGCAGACCAAGCCCCTTACTATTTATAATTATTATGGATAACATTATTAGAAAGATTAAGGAAAAATATAACCGAATGGATACAGTAATAGAGTACAGGAATCTAGAAGTAGTTAAATTGAGCAGCCTTCTATACGCGTGATATTAACAGCAACTAATATGAACAAAATGCAAAATTTATTAAACGCCTGGACTAAAGAAATTGAAAGCATGGAAATGGAACTAAATATAAACAAAAACTATGATTGTAAATAAAAAAAATACACCCAAAACGACAAAGAAACGCAAAAATACAACATTGGAAAGAGTAACAACATACGAATTCTTGGAAAGGGTAATAACGGAGAATGGGAAAATAGAGGCCGAAATATCACACAGCGCAAATAAATCAACAAGAATACATTACTCCATAAACAAAACAATACTAGGACATATAGACATAAACATGGAGGTGTAAAGGAAAATCCATAATATGATAACAATACCAACAATAACATACGCATGTGAAAACTGGACACTAAGGACAAAGACGAAAATAAAACAAATGCTATTGAAATGAAACATCTCAGGAAAATCGCAGGGAAAACTAAATGGGACAGGATAAGAAACGACAATATTAGAGAAATTATCATAACAATTACCAATAATGGAAATAATAAAAAAGAACAATTAAATTGGTTTGCGCATATAGAGAAAATGGAACCAGACATAATTACAACAAAAATAATGGAAACTGGAAAACCAAGCAAAAAGCTAAAAGGAAGACCAAGAAGAAAATGGATAGACCAAATCCGAGAAATAGGAATGGAAGGAGGAAAGACGGTTAGACGAAATGAGAACCCTAGCAAGAAACAGGAAAGAATGGAGGAAATGGATGCAGGACATGCAACCCACATCCGACGTCTGAAAGGGCATAAGGATTAGAGTAGCAGAAGTATAAAAATTTAAACATACATTCTCTGTACATGGTCCAACTCTATATCTCTTTTCGAAGTTCATTTCAATACGTGTTGAGAAGCGGCTATCTTATTTTCTCCTCCGTGGAAATTTGATTATTACTATTAGATCATTATAGAAATAAAAAGCTGGATGGCTCAGTAGTAAGACAGTTAGGCTTTGGATGTAGTAGTCCAAATGCTTCCCGGTTCGAATCATTTCAGGGGTCGGAAAATTCTTCTGATTCCCTGGTTGGTCGCTACTGGGTCCCGGTCTCCATTTGCTGTTGGGGATCATATTAATGGCATTCACACAACACTGTGAACGCGATACAAACGAGGATCAGGATAATTCAATTTTAAAAGTTATAGGATTTCTTCTTTGTGATTCTACCAATAGATTAATTCTTGTGTAAATATTACGCGAACAGTTCAAGGCTATTGCTCGTTTTAAGTACATTTCCATATATAAATCTCTGTAGAAATCTGATTAATGCTATTTAATTAAATATATTAAATGGTTTTCTCTAGTTAAATGTGTTTGGACGGTTAAACTCTAGAATAGTTCATCTCCACTCTAATGCTAGTTAGATTAAATTTGCTTTAATATTCGTCCCCTTCAGGAATTGGGTTGTATAATGCAATTAAAGAAAGTTTATGATTTCGACCAATGACTCCTATTTTGATATCGTAAGTGTATTGCTTTTTGTCTCCTTTAGATGTTTTGTTAGTAAGCAGGTAGAATTTGGGATTGCTTAATCACTCGTCTCTATAAATTTCACAAATATTATCTGAATTTAAATTCTATCGGTATGGTTTCACTAAATTATTTTAATTTCGTTTAGAAGTTCTGCAGCAGTTTAATCGTCCCCATTTCACGTATTTTTAGTTACAATTCAGTTAAAACTATTTTAGGAATTTCACTATTTAAATACGGTTTATTTAGCGGAATTAACTTTAAAGAAGTACCCCTGAACTAAGTAGATATTTTACAATTTTCTTTATTAAAACGGTATTTTGACTGTTTACTCCTAAAGTTCAAACGAATTAATTTTATAGTTTAAAGTTTATTAAAATTTTCAAATCCATTTAAATGATGTTTAGATGGTAGATTTTCACGCTACATTCCCACATACTAGAAAAACAGAAACAGCCTACATTATACAGTAAGCAAACGAACTGGGAAGTATTCAGAACAACGTTAGACGACCTAATTAATCTAAATATACCGCTAAAAACACCAGAAGAACTAGATCTTGCAGTAATCGATCTCACCAAAGCAATTCAAAACGCAGCCTGGAGTGCTACACCAGATCACAACAGTGTTACCGTTGAAGAAAAACTTCCTGTAATAGTTAAAGAAAAAATTCATGAAAGAAGGAAACTTAGAAAAAGATGGCAAATTACAAGAAACGAGAACGATAAGAAGAAGTTCAACAAAGCAGCAAAGGAACTGAAGGAACTATTAATGCAAATAAAAAATAAATCTATTCAAGAATACCTGAGTAATTTATCAGCAACAGAAGCTACAGAGTATTCGCTGTGGAAAACGACCAAAAAACTGAAAAGGCCACAAACATCCATTCCGCCAATCAAAGATCTAAATGACAAATGGGCTAGAAGTAACAAAGAAAAAGCTGCAGCATTTGCAAGCCATCTAACAAGTGTATTTAAACCGCATGAAATAAATGCAGAGGAACACGAACAGGAAGTTCAGGAATTTCTAAATACGCCATACCAAATGGATCCTCCAATAGAAACAATTAGGATTACCGAAGTTAAAGACATAATTCTAGGGCACATAAACCCCAAAAAAGCTCCAGGGTTCGATTTACTTAGTGGAAAGGTATTACAAGAACTAACAACTAAAGGGTACAAAGCCATACAACAGATTTTCAATTCAATATTAAGACTGGGATACTTCCCCATTACGTGGAAAGTAGCACAAATTATAATGTTGCCAAAACCTGGGAAGAATCCAAATGAGACAACATCTTATCGCCCTATAAGCTTATTGCCAATTCTCTCAAAAGTTTTTGAAAAAATATTTTTAAAGCGACTGACACCGATTTTAGAAAACAACAACCTTATTCCTAATCATCAGTTTGGTTTTAGAAGTAAACATGGCACTATCGAACAAGTACATAGGATAGTCAACATAATAAACAATGCTTTCGAAGAAAAAATGTACTGCTCGACAGCATTTCTCGATATTAGCCAGGCCTTTGATAAGGTCTGGCATGAAGGTCTTACTTACAAACTTAAGGAAAATCTCCCATACAGTTTTGTGATTGTTCTTAAATCTTACCTAAAAGAAAGACAATTCCTAGTGAAGTACCAGGATGAATACACTGAATTGCTACCAATTCAGTCGGGAGTGCCACAGGGGAGTGTTTTAGGACCCATCCTATACACTTTATATACGGCCGATCTTCCAACAAGCGGCAGAACCACAGTTGCCACGTATGCAGACGATACCGCAGTGCTCGCAGTACACACCAATCCAACAATTGCATCCGAATATCTTCAGGAAAATCTAAATCTGTTACAAACGTGGTTAATCAAATGGAAAATTAAAGCCAATGAACTGAAATCGGTACACGTAACGTTCACTTTAAATAGAGGAACATGTCCTCCAGTTATAATAAACGGTAGACAACTGAGCCAGGCAGACGATACCAAATACCTAGGACTGCATATAGACAGACGCCTAACGTGGAAAAAACACCTTTTCACAAAACGAAAGCAGCTTGGTCTAAAATTCAGGCAAATGTATTGGCTGATTGGCAGGCAATCCCAGTTAACATTGGAAAACAAATTGCTGATATACAAGGTAATCCTGAAACCTATATGGACATATGGGATACAGCTGTGGGGCACAGCAAGCAATTCTAATCTGGAAATCTTACAACGCTTTCAAAATAAAGTATTACGAACAATAGTTGACGCCCCCTGGTATGTTACGAACACAACAATTGCACGAGACCTACAAGTATCATCGATTAAAGATGAAATCAAACGATTTAGTGAAAATTACAGTGCCAGAACTGAAGTGCATCCTAATGTGCTCGCGAGAAATTTATTCACAAACACTATTGGTGAAGTGCGTAGACTAAAAAGATTCAAGCCAAATGACCTAATGGACAGATTTAATTAGGATTTGCATGTGTAGACCAGTAATTCCTAATTCATGTTATCACAATATCTTAATAAAGATATATATATAAAGGAGTGACTTCACTGGAAGTTATCTCCTGCATGTTGTTAATGTATATGTATAAATTATACACACCAATTACTTATTGTCCAATTGGATAGATTGTAAGCATAGAGGAGCAATAATAAAAAAAAAGATGGTAGATTTTAAAAATTTCATAAAATAAATCTGATTATACTTTCAATTTACTACAATTCGCCTAAAGAAATTGTATATTTAAATAGAGCTTTACACATATAACTCTAGAGACGTGCTCTTGGGCGAATGACCACACTATTAGGAACCCCACTGGTAGAACGGTTGCCTTAGATCACTTTCCGTCTCTTTACAATTTTAACTTTTACAATTCAATTAAAGCAATTTCACGATTTCCTCCATTTAAATGGTTTTTGGAGGGAAAAAACTACATAAAGAGGAAATCGCATGACTGTTCCATAAAGCTGGTTGCAAGTTGATTAGATCGACGTCGAGGTAGGTAGTCAGTTAACAAGCTGCACGGTCGGTTGGTGTATCTAATCGAGGGCCCTACAACAGTTTGCACATGCAATGCAATTATTCCGTGTACAGAGGGCACGCAGCGGAGTTTCCGAGCGGGCGATTCATCAATGAGGGCACAGCAGGAACTTGCTGGATAATTTTACAAAGATTCTGCCTCATTACGAAGCGATGAAAAAGAGTCCCGGCTTCCCATTCCAAATGAGAGCGCACAGGCAGTCCTTGAATTAACGTACATATAGATGGTTGGTTATTGGTAAATTGGCGCCGAAAGGTCAAAGTCACCTCAAAGTCGTTACTGTACATGCAAACGTTTTTGTAGGGCTTCCTGAAGTTGGCTGCAGAGTTGTGAAAAGTTTTGATTGGAAGAATTACATTTTAAGTTCCCCTAAATATCAACATCTTGGTATTGAATTGGAACTTTTCCAGTTCATTTGTACATGCTTTTTCAAAACGAATCACAATTAATGTTGTTGGAAAAATTCCCGGACCACTTATTGTCTGCTTTGTAAAACAAGTTAATAAAATATATAGCCAACATTAAATTTTAGATTAAGAAACGTGAATGTGACTTACTTTGGAATATTCGAAATGATATTTCTTGAAAAAGATTAAGTGCATTTTGTTCATAATTTATATAGCCATAAAGACCATATAAGTCTACACAATAATTATTAATCGCTGCCGAAGGTCGTCTCTGACCCCGTATAAGGAGTTTTCATAATTTCAAGTGTCAGCACAATTTATTCAATTGTCATACGCTTTAAATGAGGTAACGGTGCTGTTATTGAAATATCGTGGTTTTCTTAAATTTGACATCAAAGTAGGCAGTGAAAAGTTCATTGTGAACGTACCATACATCAGCTGTTTCAACCCAACACACTTTTGGTTTTGTATCGTATTGATCGTTTACTTGGATTTCGTGGACTTTTAGCCTGCGGTTTGAAAAATCAGTTCTTTCAAGACTAAATTGTGTAAAATATGTAAGTAAATACAGTTTATGTTTTAATAATTGTAAATAAAACAGAATATTTTTACAGAAAATCTATCAATGGTTGTAATTTCTCTCTGTCGGTTGTTGGTGTTTGATAACGTAACCTCTTTAAATAAAATGGTTTTACTACAGTTCAGTTCAGTTCAGTTGTCAGTTAGCATGTCCACAAAACATTAACGAAAGATATCGCTACTGTTTTCAGTCTGTACAACAACGGCACGAAGCTGATTCTCCTCAGCGTGTCAAATATAGTCAGTGGTTCCTAAATATCCTCGATGACGACTTATTGCAGAAAACTGTTTTCACGGACGATGTTACGGGCCAAACGAGTTTTTCGTCGACCCGCAACCGGAAAAAGGCCTGCAGCTTAGCTCAGAGGAGTGGGGGGGTTCACGAAAATCGCTTACGGGAGGAAATCTTCCTGGTTGTGTACAGTGTAGGTCAAAATGAGTGGACTCCACTTTCCAAATCACAGCTGATTGTAGGTTCTCGTGAAAGGCCGAGAAGCCAACAGCTTACAGGAATCGAACTCACTTTCATTGTGCCTCCCTCCTGTTTAGAAAGCTTGTAAAATTCAAGCACACACAAATACAAATACAAAATAATAAAAAAAGTAAAGAATTTTAAAACACATATAATTAAACGACTGGAAATGACAATACAAAAATGACGGAAAATAGTGATTTTATAGTTCTGTATTACAAATAGTTATTTGAACGTTCGAGAGGAGGAACTCTCCGTCGCTGGCGTACGTTATTTAAACTCTTTCAACAAATCTACGTGGCCTGTGGCGTTTGAGTTTACAAGAATAGTACAGATTGTAATTTCTGTTTACAATTAACAGCAAACAAAGAGAGATGATAATCGACGACTGAAGGTCGCCCCTTGTCGCATTAAAAAAAGGGTTCAATCACTTAGAATTTTGCAAGTTAACGCGTAAAAGGTTTTTTTCCACCACACAAGAAAACTAGGTCCTTTACCTTGACTTCCGGTGAATGGAGAAGATAGAGAGACAGGCACAATCTGGGGTGTTCTCAGATCCGGGCAAAAAAGTAGACGTTCTTCGGGAAAATTGCGAGACGAAATATTTGCTGCACAACCCTCGTATTTTGTCGCAGCAACGGCACATGTACAGGAACAACAAATGGGCTCGGTAATTATCCGCCAAGGCGATCGGCAAATTCGCAATGAATAATTGCCTTTCCAGGGATAAAAATTCCAGCGTGTTTTCTTTAAATCCGACACTTGTCGATGTTCTGTTCACTCCACGGCGAAACAGCGATACGAAAATACACGCGATGGATACCCATCGAAAACCCAAGCCGCCCCTGCAGTACTTGCTTAATTCACGGTCCCCGTCGATGGAATTGGGTAGACCGGAGTAGGCTGACTGAGGAACCATATGCAGCGCGAACCTGGATTCCCCAAAAAGGTTACACCACATAGAGAAATATGAAGGAATATCACGTGCGACTCCCGAGAGTCAACATTTCCGAGAATTGTTTTTAAACGGCAAATCTAGCCTACAAAGGGAAACTTCAAGGCTTTGCGGAATTGGCCCCTCATAAATAAAATTTTAAGAAAATAGCGAAAACTGTAATCAACATAAAAAGATGGAAATTAAAATAGAAATTTGATTCCTATGAAGCGGCAATTAGAATATTACTTTAATCCAGACGAAGTGGCACAATCAAATGAACATTACAATGAGGCCTGATTTTATTTAGAAGGATACATTAATTCGCAAAACGTGAGTTTATGGAATTCCGAGAAGCCTAATTTTATAGTAGAGAAACTTCTTGGGCAAGGTAAAAGTAAGACAAAAGAGCTTATTTGTTGAAAAATCAATGCCCAGGTTTTTTTCAGGCACTTTGACTGCAGAAAGGTGCCAAGAAGAGGTTTTACAGCGCTCCATGATGATGAACTGGGATTTGGATTTTTTGGGACGGGGCCACTACGCACACAACACATGGTATGTTACCTTAAATATGATACGAGAATTTTTCGACAGCCGTGTTGTTAGTCGAAATAGACTAATTCCTTATTCTGCCAGAGCCTGCGACCTCACTCTATGCGATTTCTTTCTAAATAACTTTCATTTTCCAGCAGCCAATACATGACCTGAATGAATTGTAGCACAGAATATTGGAAAAAATGAAGGAAATTAATAACCATTCATATATGTTAATAAATGTCAGCAATGCGATTGTGCGAAGAGTTTCAATCGTTTGTTATAAATTCTTTGTTTATTGCAATTAATTACAATCAAGGTATTATCACTTGATGGAAATTTAGTGTTTATTAAAGCTATTTTCTTTGAATTTAAATGCTTTCTTGTCAAATCTGCTTATAATAGTAGGGTTAGGTAAGTTTTGTGATATGTTCACAATGAACTAGTCAGTGTCTACTTTGCCGTTAAATTTAAAAGGACACGATATATTAGATGCTAACCTTATCGTGGTGTGTTTCATTTCCTGCTGTGCATTCTTTATAAAAACAATTTGATCTCTGAGCTAAACAAACAAGGACTTTCGATATTTTGTAGTAATCCTAATTTCTACTCGGTAGTAGCACTCCCAAGATTACCAATGCTGAAACTGGAAGCACTGATAGTAGCCTGGGAGTAACACAATTCAAATTGTGGAAGGGCAGGAACTATAGCGTGGGGCATTATGGGATTCTGTTCAGTGTTCCAACGGTGTACAGGGATAAAACTTTAAGTCGTATTAGAGTGTTTGAATGGTTTAAACGTTTCACAAATGAACGTCAGCATTTTCAAAATAACGTCAGAACTACGAATCAGTCAAATGTTCGAAATACAGATTACAAATTGTGGCAAAAGATCGCCGAATGTTAATCCGAATGATGGCATGAAAAATAAGGAAACCAATTTTACATGAAGATTTGTGAAAGAGGAAGTCAAATGTAAATAAATTTCTTCGGGCACCTTTGTCGACTTATAAAACTTCTAAAATACTGCATTAAGTGTATCAAAGTACATGGAAATTACTTTGAATAGTTATCAAATATTTTTCGATTTACTTAAACTGTGATTTTTTGACGACAATACGAGAATTACAATGTTAAAACGTACATGTATATCCAGGCCCGTCCTAACATAAGCGACATAAATAACTTACGAGCGGGGTTTACGACGAAATCAGAATTTATATTGTAAAGGAAGTAATTCAAAGCTTTATATAGAATAAATTAGTCTTATTTTTCAACATAATCTGCATTAACATCTACACATGTATTCTACCTTTGCATCAAAGCATGAAATCCTGCAAAATAGGAACTTTCTTCCTGCCGTCTGAACCAATTTAGGACACATTTTTAAGTGCATTTTCTTCTTGAAATGATTAGCCTCCAAGATGAATTTTAAGCGGTTCAAATGGATATCTGAGGGAGCCAAGTCTGGACTATAAGCAGCATACGGTAAAGTTCTTCTTCTTTCCAATTGCTTGACGAACTTTGCCAAAAGCGTTACAAAAATGTAACTGTTTATTGTCTGATATGGTGGTAGGAAATCGACATAAATAGGATGGCACCAATTTCATTTTTTTCGGTGGAGACGAATGCGAATGTTTCCATTGCATGTTTTGCCTCTTGGACCCATATGCAGGATAATAAACTCACGTTTCATCATATATTACACTACGTTCCAAAAATGCCTGTCCTTCGTTAAAGCGGTTAAGTTGCTGAGATGAAATGTGGAAATGTGTCAGAATTTGAGCCGCAAGAAGTTGATGTGGCACCCATCGAGATGGCACTATTTTAACGTTGAGGTGTTTATGGATAATTTTTTCTACTGACCAAGTACTTAAATAAGTTATTTTTATTATTTCCGACAGTAATTCGCCAATACTGCTTAATCAAATCATCAACACGTTGAATAACGGCTGGAGCGACTTTTGCTGCATAGGAACCTCCTCTTCCGGGAGCATCACTTACACTTTCGCGGCCATTTTTGAACCAAGCGGCCCACCATAGCACTTGCGACTTTTTAAGTGGACTTTTACCAGATTGTGCGCTAAGTATGCGTAAACTTTTAACAGGTTTAACGTCTTTATTGACACGAAACTGAATAATAATTCGCTCCTTCGAAGTGCAACTGACAATGTTATCTCCCATCTTCAACATCAAATGAACGGCTACCATGACAACAAGAGTACTTGATTATTTGTTTATATTAGAGTACATTCAATATTGCGTGTAATAAAAATCACACTAATCAATCAATTTTTATTTTTACAGAGGAAATTCCCGTTTTGGCGTGAATCCCCTTCGTATGTTAACAGATCGATATACATGATTTTGTATATGTGGTTGGGTATTTAATAGAATATATGTGTGTTTAAGATATTTGCAGTTGAAGAGTATCATAAGTCATCTTAATACATTTATGGCGATATGGTCTTGCAGCCAAGTTTCTCCGAAATAGCTACCCCAGGGAAACAACATTTTAATACTTTGCTTTGTACGGTGGTTTTCAGGGCATGCTGATCAGCTTGTCTGAATGGCTCGTTGGAGCAGTTTTATTGAGCTGAGCTAGATCTAAAATTATCTTCCAAGCTCAACAAAACCCCTGTAAAAGAAAGTAACCAACCAGCACGTACAGAAGTGGAAGCAATAGCAGTACAAGCAAACAAGACCTTATACAAAAAAAAGAAGCTGTCAGGTCCAACACCTTAACATAATGTGGATTATAAATAATAACTTATGGTTGCGTAAGATCAGAGAGGGACGCTGAAGGTCTGGAGTTTAATTCCCCATACCGTTCTTCTTCGTATGGCAATGGTAAACCAGAGAGGTATTCTGCATAGTAAATCTTTTCTGAACTGTTGACACTTGCCGTGGTTGGGAGCCCAGGTTAAGCTGTAGATCCTGTATGTACTTAATACTTTAAAACGCGCAACACAGTGGTAGGAAAGAAGATCGCTGCGTTTCGTAAGAGACAAAGCATTCAAGGAAGAATAAAATGTCACATGACATGACATGATATTGAAGGTCTCTATAGTTATTCTTGTCTCATCATCTTCAAAAGTGTGATTTGGCTCCTTTCGAGGTTTTAAAAATAATTAAAAATAATTGACCACGTGTATAAAATAATATTTAGAAGATTTATCACAACTTTCGCTTAATTTAAATAATTATTAGCTATGGATTTTGCACCGACTTTTTATCATTCTCCAACAATTTTTGATTGAGCAAAATGCTTGTGGCGACTGTCATCAAATATGTATTTTCTTTTATTTGTACACTACTGTCTTACAATATACTTTTTGCTACATAAAGTAATAAGTAAATGAGTTAAGGGAGGACAACGCAAGTAAAGAAGTCATAAATCGATAATCATTTTGCAGATGCCGTGAAAGACTGCTGATGATTTTATTTCTCTTCGGTGGAGTGTAGTAGGTTGGTCTGTTTAATATTCTCATTACATTTAATGAGTTGGCCAGTTCTAGGAGGTATCTGGTTTCATGTCGCTGTATTCGTTAATGGTATGGCATCTATGAATTTTTCCGTGACGAAGGGAACTTCTTAAGGGTCTTTATGAAGCATTAAATTAGAGACATACCGGGGTACAATGGCCATGAAGCGTGAATTATGAATATTAGAAACTTGCAACAACGTAATGATTTGTAAATATAAATTTTGGTAATCTGAATTGATTTAATTTCAGAAAATTTGTTATTGCTAGCACATCAAGAAATTAACAATTTCCGTATGGAAAAGTAACAAAGTTTACCTTATTAGAAACACTTTTTGAAAACGAGTAAGGATCCAGTTGGGTTATGGCCTTTTAGTTAAATTAATTCTAATCAATCTTCAGTTTATTGGGTTAATTTTTTGAGGATATTGATTGAGGGGGTATCAACAGTCAGGGATATCTGGGTTTCCGTTTAACACTTAAACTAAGAGACCATAAAGGTTACTGAAAATTGTTTTTCCAACTAGGAAATCCGTCTACCTTTGGTATGTCAAAACCTTCAGACATATTTTTTTTCAAAAGCTGTCTTTTCTTTTTCTTTGTA
Organism: Limonius californicus; assembly: GCA_014611495.1. NCBI lineage: Eukaryota > Metazoa > Arthropoda > Insecta > Coleoptera > Elateridae > Limonius > Limonius californicus. Next base: position 18,719 of record JABXWE010018757.1, read on the forward strand.
TACTTTTAACAAACCGTAGTAGTTTCAGAAACGTATTTCAAAATATTATTTCAAATTCAATACAGTTGCCAATGTGCCTATTTTAGTAAATATATGCCAATTAATTCCCCAAAACTGTATGAGAGATGAATTTATTGCCTTGATATTCCATACGGGTGGTTTATGATTGCTATTTGATTATAATGTTGGAAGTCATCTTATACGTTCTCGCAGCCAGTTGGCTTGCCTGGACCTAATTATCGAATATCTGAAATTTTGGTGTCCATTTTAGAAAAAATGATTTAAAATACAATCAAGACTAGAAGTTATTTTTAAATATAAAACCCGTATTTTCTCACTTTCATTTTAAAATAGAATATTCAGAATTTCAATCCAGTGATTTACGTTATCATAACAATCGATTAATCTGATTTGATTGGTTTAATTAGTTTGTACTGAAATAGATTGTTATATATTCTTCTTCTTTGAGTCTCTTAAGAGACGAAGCGATCTTCTACCGTATGCATATAGAGCGTGTTTCCAAGTACCACAGACATAGAGGACCCACAGCTTAACGTGGGCTCCGAACCATTGGAAGTGTAAACACTTCGATTCCAGAGAAGATTTACTAGGCAGACTTCTTTGTTGGTTTGCCGTTCCTTTGCGAGGGGAACGGCCGTTAATATTTTAGGAATAGAACCTCAGATATTTAGTGAGAAATCTAACGCGCTGACTTCTAGCCCACGACTGACTCACTGTTATGTATAGGGTTTCACGACTAAACGCTCATTTACGTATATGTAAAACTACATAGTTATGGAGTTACAGCCTTTCAAGGCTGGTTGGCTATTATTAGGTTACACACCGCATGTATCATTATCTCCCTTTAAAGTAATTTTCGCCAAAAGCAATAATGACAAATATATTTTTAGCGTACCATTCTTGTCAGCACACTAATTTATATTTTTATTCTACAAAGTTAGAGTTTATTTTATTTTCTAACTTTTGAAGTTGTTTTCCATTCAAGGCATCGTCAACCGTTTTCTGATTAAATAGCATGGTATACATGGCCAGGGTTAACTACAGAAACCCTTCAAAGGCTGTAACTCCGTAACCATGTATTTTCAATATAGGGAAGTCACACCGAATACTTTATACGATTCGGATATTATTTTAAAGCACCCTGTATACAGAGAGTATTTGAAATGCGGAAAATCCCATTCGAAAAGTTTGCTTATTGTTTTCCTCACACGTAGGTGATTGTTGTTTATTTCTCCATAACGTAGAAAGTTACTTCCCTGAACTTCTTCGCTTTTTATTAATAGGCAAAAATATATAACATTGATGTCTTCGCAAAAACGATGTTCTAGCGTGTATCAAGAATCGGGCGTAGGGCGAAAGTATTCGAATAAACACTCCATGTAGCCGTTTTACTAAGTTTGTTTAAGGGCTTACATCAGCCTAGTGTCAATATATCGCGTTCCACCTTGTGTTAATTAAACATCTCTGGCTGTAGCAACGTGTCAGGGGTCTGTGTGCTCTACGCAAACACTGCTCTAATGCTTTTCTCTTGTACTTCTTCCGCTCGAATCGACTTGGATGAACGTACCTACCTTGCATACACTCTCCTCCATGTTTAATTATTGCAGAGCTAACAGCGACGGCGGAATGGAGCTCCCGCGGACGGGCAGAGGCCGATACAATCGGGGGTGATTAATTAGGGGGTGTCGATGTCAAATTCAGCTCTGTCACATGTCCACGGGATCACGCGCAAACACTCCACTGATAACACTACAATCTATTACCAAATGAAGCTTTGAGTTTCGCTAAATCGAGCGCTTGTACATGGGCTACGGTACACTCGGTAGTACCATCAAAGGGAGACGCCTAATGTAAATTAGGCTACCATGTTCATGGCGCATAAACTCTGTAGGGCGTCAAAGAGCCGAACAAAATATAGACGAAATCTTGTAACAATAAATTTGCAATTAGATTTTCAATTATAAAAAAATATAAGCAATTCGGCATCATATCACAGAGGTATAAGTTGTGGTACCTTAATATTAGCATATACATTTCAATGCTGAAATAACAACAACCACAATGTAGAGCAGTTTGGTTTGTTAATTTCTGTTAGCATTTTTTCGCATTATAATATTAAATTGTTTTTAACAAAATTATCTGATAACAATTAACAACATGCAGCCCAAGCGTTACATTAGCAACATCCTCAATATTTAAAAATGTGGGACTATATGCTTAGTGTCAAAACACATCAATTTAATTTTAAGCCGGCTAGGGAGTATCGTTTTAAAACTATAATGACCTTTGTATAAAATGTAATGACGGATACCTGGAACATTTATACAATAAAAGTTAAATAGCCTATTAGTTTATCATTAATACGTGATAATGCTGATTATGTTTATTTTTTGTAGATATCAAAAGAGTTATTACATATAACAATTTAGAAACCCCTATCGATGACATAATTGCCATGCAGTAAATTTGAAGTGAAATATTCACTTATTTATCCATAATTATAATATTATCTCAGATACTACGCTTATGTGAAGGTTGGATTGCATAAAGCCTTAAGACGTTTGCTCTTAATAAACCGCCTTGTATATTTCCATGAGGCGCATGGTAGTTTTCGAAATACATAAGGATATGAGCACTGGCAGTTGGAAGAATGAGGAAGCCCTTTCGGCGGAACGTTTTGACATTTCATGATCATTCCGTATGTAAAAAAAATTAAGACATATTTAGTTTTACATCGGAAAAGAATGTGAATAGAATGTTGACCTTTTTTATAGAATTGATATTTTCTTTGAGTCTGAAGAACACGACTCGTTATAAATATAATTTGATTTTTATCTTTTTTTAATAGACCATCCAATATTTACCGATACTTTATATTGCAGTTCATCTTAATACAGCATCGTTAAACGTAATCAATAATTTCAGTTCGAAAAGAACACCATCAATTAAAAATTAGTGTCAATATACGAAGTCGGACAAATATGAAACGGGATTGGCACTACTGCGGACGCTATAAGAAACTGACTGTTTCCAAATCATATCCAAATTGTAGCTGGAACTTTCGTCTACACATAGCTAAAACGGCATCCTGTCAGAACTTGCGTGGTAGGTTGTGCATGCGAATGAACAAGTTAGTGCAGCTGTCACATGTGACACAAGTCAAACATGGAGCAGAGTGCGAACATTAAGTTTTGTTTCAAATTAGTGAAAACGGCCACGCAGACATTCGAGATGTTCAAAACTGTGTACGGCGATGAGGCCATGTCCCGTACTCGCGTTTTCGAGTGGTTTGCCAGATTTCGTGAAGTTCGGCAGGACCTTTACGATGATCAGAAGCCGGGTGGTCCGATCACAACGAGAAACCCCGTAACGATCGAAAAAGTTCGACAACTTGTGGCGGCTGATCGACGACTGACACTGAGAATGATGGAGCAGGAACTGAGTATTAGCCGTGAAACCATTAGAACCATTTTGGAGAAGGATTTGAAGAAAAGGAAGGACTGTGCCAAATTTGTCCCGCACAATTTGACTGCTGAGCAAAAAGCGCATCGAGTGGACCCCTCCCGCGACTTCATTGCAACAGCCAATAGTGACCCAAATTTTCTGGATTCAATTGTTACTGGTGACGAGTCGTGGTGCTTCCAGTACGTTCCACAAAGCAAGAGACAAAGCATGGAATGGCGATCGAAGACGTCTCCGAGGCCAAAGAAATTCCGTCTCCAAAATCGAAAGTGAAGACCATGTTGATCCATTTCTTCGACAGTCAAGGCATCATTCACAAAGAATTTATGCCACCGGGTGTCACCGTCACTAGCCTGTACTACAAGGGTGGCATGACGCGTTTACTAAAACGCATTCGACGTGTGCGACCGCATTTGGCAGCCTCCGGCAAGTGGTACCTTTTACACGACAATGTCCCTGTGCATTCTGCCTTGATTGTGAAGACGTTTTTGGCGACAAGAAATGTCCCAGTCTTAGAACATCCTCCCTATTCGCCGGATTTGTCTCTAGCGGACTTGATGCTGTTTCCTCAGCTGAAATTGACACTCAAGGGAAGGCGCTTTGACGACGTGGAAGACATTCAACGGAATGTTACCGCCGAACTAAACGCACTTCCTCGCGACAAGTTTAAGCAGGCTTTCCGCGACTTGTATCGTCGATGTCAACGGTGCGTAGAAGTCGAGGGAGATTACTTCGAAGGACGCTAGAGGTATTTTCACCTATGGCTACCTCACATGCTTTGTATTTGATCAATCCCGTTATATATTTGTCCGACCTGGTACTAATACAAGGGCAGAAAAGCGTAAAATGAAATAAAATAAAATAAACAATGTAAATTAAAACATTTACACTTTATAGAGGCTGGCTATATCCAGGATGTAGTTGTTCCCGAGATCACTTTAACCGAATTATATTACGTTTAGTACTGTTCTGAAATACATCAACCAGAATATGTTAATATAATTGTGGTGGTTAATCAGAATTTAATATTTGTGTTGAAATGCCTGTATCGACCTTGATTGTGTACAAATCAAATTTTATGTTTATTCTACATGAACACACTTGTTTCGCCATTCAATACGGCGTTGTATAATAGACAATAGCCAAAATAAGCCTTTTTCAAAAAATACCTTCAGGTTCAAAAGTTTACAGATATTGAAAGCTCTCCATCTGCAAATATAACTAATTTGCGATAATTGTGATTAATTATTGCAAGAAACATATCATATCACAAAACTGACCCGTAATTTTAATTATATTGCAGCCCATATCTTTGGAGGGGGACAATCCTCTACCGTAACCCGAGCGCCTTGTGCCTGCCGCTCCGCGTTATTGTAATGCTTTTGCTGTAATAACTCGCTGCTTGTTAGTTTAATTCAAAATGGTATTTAAAAATAAATAAGCTATATCGAGATATAAGGTAACTACTTTTTAAATATGTGTAACTGTTAACTAATCAATGTTTATTGTTTTCATATGTAAGTCGATTTTAATGTAATAATGATATTATTTACTTTGGGATTCGTAGAGAGGAGCATATTTATCTTTCGATAATATAAGCGCACAGTATGTAACTGATTTTTCTTATTTCGGTCGAAAACTGTATTGCTCGATCCATACAAATGTATACGCAATACATATGTTGATATTAATGTTACCATGGGTACAAGAAATTATTGCTATTCATGGGCAAGTATCTACATCTTTCTAAATACAATAATAATCAAAATTTCAACGGTTTTTATTTCAGCTTTATATGTTTTTCAACATTCTGCGTATCATTTTCTAAAGCAATGAATATTATAAACATTTATAGCTAGGGCAACAGCATACTGGATCTTGATTTCGGATTTAGTGGCTCTGGTCTTCTATTCCAAAACTTCCAACAGCGGAGAATTTATGTGAACAATTTGCTCATTCAGTAAAGGTGTGTTTGTGAATTTGAAAGGCCTCGAGTATATCCAATTTACCTTTATCATCAGGGAAGTGTAAAAATGTTATTTTATTATTTGATGTCAATCTATGATTGTGTTCTAAATAGTGTTTAGCGTAGTTATATTTTTCTGGGTGTCTGAATTTGTATAAACGTATGTGTTCTTTGTATTTGGAATAAATATTGTTGTTTGTCTGGCCTATGTACACAGAATTACACTGGGAAGAGTTTAATTCATAAACACCTGATTTTAACAAATCGTTAGGACCAGACAATTCTCATAAATTCCCCATTATTGGAAGTTTTGGAGCAGAAGACCAGAGTCAAGTTTGAAATTAGAATCCAGTGTGCTGTTTCCTTAACTACAAATGTTTGCAATTAATAATTAGTTTTGAAAACTATAGGTATAAGATGGAAATACGTATAAAGTTGAAATAAAAATCGTTGAAATTGTTAATATTATTATTTCTGAAATATAAATATGCGTTTCAAATAAGTAAGGCGAGAAAGAGTTAACAAAGTATATCTTTTGAAGTCATCTCTTCGGCCCTGGACCGAGTCGTGGTGGAATTTAATGATGCTGATGTTTTGTTAACCTTTGCAAGTAACATTATCAAAGCGTTGTTATGCGTCATTAGACATAAACCGCTAAAGCCTGTAACTTCATAAAATATATCTTTGTTTATTTTTTCTTGTGAGTAACTTTAAAAATTAGTGAAGAACCAACACTATCAATTTAGGATACTATAATGTTTTGAATTACATTTTATAAATTTAAAATTAAAATTAATTGAAATAAAGTTTATTAGTGTATTGCATAGTTTATGCGTCATTTTCAAAACGCCCTACACATGTAATAGTTAATATAACTAATAGCGCGGCTATGGGTTTTTATAGGAAGTAATTTTTTGTTCATCAAGAAAGATGCCTTCTTATTTTTGTTATAATTGGTGATATTGATGGCATGTTTGTCCGTCCGAGGGCTTAATTGACACTACGATAAAAAAAAGCTGTTCTACAACACATAAACTGACAGTAAGGTATACCATTACGTATTTCTACTTATTATCCACTTAGAGGTTTTCAGTAAAGTATATTTTCGTTATTTTTCGTTTGTATTGAATTGCTACCTTATATTTTTCTATATTTGTTATTACATATGTGTAGACGGTCCAAATTGAGAGTAAGTAGGTCGACATTTTGATCATTTGTATAGCTCAGGAACTTATATATAAATAAATATTTTTAATATACATGCGATGTTCAAAAATCAATTACACTTCACTGCATGTTGCTTTTAGTTTCAGTTCAAAGCAAACGTAGTGCTATTTTTATATTTATAAATACTGCTGTCATTACACACTAGATTAAAAACATGTCTGTTAAGTACGTTTCAAAAACTAGTATGGCAATTTTCGTAGTATTGATTAGGGAAGAAAACAATCTTCCTAACTTCAATTCGGACGTACAGTAAAGAGGCCGACAGCGTAATACGAAACCACCTGCAAGTTAAAACCGCACCCAAAATGCATATAAATGCATGTTTCCAGATTTTTAAATATTCCTGCACGTTTTCAATTATCGGTATAAACGAGCAACTTTTGTCTTATAATTTAGGATTTTTTTCATTACGAAACATTATATTACCTCGATACATTAATATTAATTTTAAACAGACATATTTGACTTAAGTAATACAATTTACAATTTGTCGATTAAGTTGGTATGGATACAGTAGTTTATGATATTTTCGGTGAAATTTTAAGAAGATACTTCGTGAAGACATTTGTGATATAGTATTTATAACAAAGGAGATAAAGGTAATAAACGAAATTTTAGTACTAATGTACATTAATTATTAAAAATCTAAAAATGTGCAAATATTCTTCTTCATTTTATTTAGATTCTATTAATATTTAATAACAATAAACTGATTATGAGCAACTCTCTATAAGAGCATTTTTAGTGCATACATCTAAAAATCAACTTTCTCTGGTAATACCCGTGGTCTTACACAACCGTAGAAAAATATAAAGTTGAAATTCTTCGATTGCGTATTAAAAGAGGGTTGCAGTTCCCTGAAGTGCGTCGAATGACACATTATTACAGGTGTCGGAAATGCAGTTCTTTCCAATTCTGTGTCTGAAATGAGGTAAGATTGAGCTTCCGGTTGAGAGCGTAGTGCACGGAATCCCTAGAGAACCCAATGCTATTTACTGTTCCTTATCTCCTTCCCACTTCTGCTTAAAGGCGAGAAGGATTTCTAGCTTTTCTACACGTCAATTTCACCGACTTCGCGGGCGCAAATCGGCTTATTCTGACCTTTACCGAATATGCCAATATTTGGAACTGGTGCACGCACACAATAGATAATTGATAAGAAAGAAAAAACGCGCTAAGTTGACAAGCGCTACGAGAATTAAATTTCGCCGTGGGTTTCTCGGCTTCTCGGGCAGCTCGATTTTTTCTTGCGGTGGCGAATTACCGAATTTAATAAACCCATCACTTTAAAAGCCGTATCGGTCGGAATAAATGAGAATTAAAATAGAATTTGGCGGAAGAGGAACAGAAGAAGCGAGAGGAGAGTGCTCTGGCTCTATTCGAAGAATGCTTGTTTCGTTTTATTCGGTTGTAATCTGTGCGCTCCAGACGTGCCAGGGGCTAAGGGAGCCGATATCAGCAATGGATCAGTTTTCAATGAAGCTCTAGAGGAAGTTTAGTGAATGCGGGATCGGGGATGATGTTTTAATAATGGTAAATTCGCTCAGAGCAGTGCGATTGTTCGAGAATTCTGCAGCAGACAGCGAGCGTCGCCGTTGTCCGAGGAAGGCAGAAATGGTGGTAGTCAATTAGCCGTAAATCAGGCAAAGTTTCGGCGGATCCCGGTTGTTTCTCCGTCCACGATGAAGCGTCCCCCAATATGAACTCATAAACCGTGATGAATTTATTACAGTGTTAAAATTATGTCAGTCGCGGGGCCGAAACGTAGCAGACCGCAGAGACAATCGCGACCAATTTAAAACAGCAGCCCCTAGTATTGGCTCGCGTTTTCATAAATCACATTATAACGCCACATAAATCTGCCGCGCATAAACCGCAGAACGGGGCGCATATCGACGACCACTTCATGGGCCGCCGCGACGTCCAAGTGACGGCCCCCATAAACAATGCGCCGGTTGAGGTCGAAACACTCGATTGAATCTCATCAATCTGATACAGATTTATTTCTGGCGTCAGTTGTATAAACCCCCATCATTTTAAACCTGGAGCTTCATTAATGTCTGGTCCGTCGTTTTTGTGACAACGACACCTGTTTAGAGCGCTGGGGGGCGCCTAACGACGTCTCATTGTTAAGGGGCGGTAATGGGCTCGCGAAGGGAGCGATAGTGTTATCTGTCAGGACCACGCGTCCTTAAAGAAGGTCCACGCGCTGTTGTTCCTTCCCGAGAGTCTTCTTGGGACCCTCCATTTACATCCTTTCGCCGTAGGAGATTCCGACGTACAGGATTTTACTTTTATTCGCCTTTATCACTTAGAAAACCAGATTTCACGACGCACTAACAGAACGAAAAATGCCCCCGCAGTAGAAATAAAACGAAAGGGAAAAAAACGATTTAACAACTCCACTTCTACAATTCCGGTATTTTATAAGGCGTATTTACGAAAATAGTAGTATTTCTATTTTTTGACTTTTTAATCTACAAATTGTTTCGGTTCTGTGATATTAATATTATTAACGATTTAACGGTACTACATTTTAATTTTAGCCACAAAGATGCAGTTATTGAGTTTACAAGGGTTTTAAAATGAAAATGCTTTATTGATAACCACTACGACTACATTCAAATATGATTATTATTCTTGGAAGCACTTAGAAATATAATCTTAGTAACACGGATGCAGTTGGGAAATCACAACAAAATACGTCATTATTTTAAAATTTTATAAAATAGACACTACATTACTGAGACCCACAGGAATCAAATATAAATGTAATTCGTACTATGCATATGATTTTAAGCACTTCAAAAAAGTAAATCTACGTGTCAGACTCAAATGCCGAATTCGTCCAATTGCCGAAGTTAAAAAAAAGCGTATGCGGAAACAAAATGTCATTTATTCAGATGTGCATTACATTAGCACAGACAGCGAATTGCGTATATTAGAAGAAGTAAAAGGCGGTTTCGTGAAATGGTGTAACACTCAAACGCGATTTTCCACCATTTACAATTGCCTTGCTATCATACAAAATTAAATTTTATTTACTTGTAGCGTCGTTTCCTTCATCTGGGTAATTCGATGTAAGTATGCCCGGTCTCAGATCATAAGTTGCAGGTCACAGATCGCAGATTACAGGTCGCAGATCACAGGTCGCAGTTCACAGGCCGGGGATCTTACGTCGTAAGTCGCAGTTCACAGGTCGCAGGATGCAAGCGGCATATCACAGGTCGCAGATTGTAGGTCGCAGGTCGCAGATCGCAGGTCGCAGATTACAGGTCACAGATTACAGGTCACAGATTACAGGTCGCAGATTACAGGTCGCAGGTCGCAGATTACAGGTCGCAGGTTTGCAGGTCGCGAATTTCAGGTCGCAGGTCTGCCGGTCGCGAATTACAGGCCGCAGATCGTAGATCCCTAGTCGTAAGTCGCAGGTTTTAGATTGTAAGCCTATTTATTTATAGGGCCGATTGGTATGTTTATTTATGTTATTGTTAAAAGAGGTATCAAATAAATTATCCAATTCAGTATCTTATCAAAATCTCTTTATTTATTTAAAAAATCGCATTTCAAACGTACAAATTTTTCAGTTATGTTACTATGTAGCGTTTTATAATGTTAAAACGAGAATGTATTCTGCTCCAAGTTTTTCATAATAAAACTATTGAATATTCCTTTAAAGTTACTAACATTTTTTACTTTTTTGGATATACATTGCAATGTATACCCCACTAATAATATAATAATTATTTTAAATTTATAAACTTTTTATATAATGTGACAAGTTGTAATTGCCCCACGTTGACTAGCATCATAAATATACGCTATGATAATTAATAAAAATAAATAATTATAAATTATTTATAATACGATTATAAATTTCCAGTATTTTCTCACAAAATTAAATTTAACATAAATACGCATATAAAATTGTCATGAGACATCTCAGGATTCATATGATATTAAAAACGTGGCTTCCCAATATGATAAGTTACATACAAATATAAATTAAATTTAAAAAATGCCTGCAATAATTATCTCTCATCCACAACGGTTTTGAAATGAACTATACCACAAAGTAGTTCCAATATCTTCTAAACATCTGTAGAAATTTGACCTCGATGCAAAAATCTGAATTCATTATGGGTCACTTATCGGTTGTGTGCAATTGTCTGTAAAGATGCAGGATCACCGGCTCCAAAACTACGTTGAAATTGAAGTTATATTACTTTAAAAGTATCATAAAACTTGTAATGTGGAACAGATAAGATTTAAATTATCTTAATTTTTAATTAGAAAAAACATTTTCAACTTTAATTAAATAATTCACTTTGCAGGAAAATCGAAGATAAATTAAACACAAACTCCAACTTAAAAAAAAACCAGGTAATATTTATTGTAATCAATAAAGCAATTTAACTCAAGTTTAATTCGAACAAAAATAACTCTTGTTTACTAAAATAAAATTCTCACACTTAACCTCACATGACAAACCAAAACGACTCCGCCCAATAATATTCAACTTTCGACCAAATTGGCCTTAATTCCATTCTCAGAGCAATACTAGAATACGTTTGCCCCTTATGAGAGCTTAAACAAGCTTAAAGCTTAAACAATATTGTTTACATAACAATATTAAAAATATTAACTTTACAGGGCCCCAACATTACTTTGGACACCTCAATTCATCATCAAAATGGAAAATTGACGTCCCCACAACTGTTCACTCACAAATTTCCACTGAAAACACCGTTCCGACACTACACAGAGTACATCGTAGTATACTACGAAAGCTCGGAATATACCTTTTTATGTTATAAAGTTTACATTTATGAAATAGAATAGGAATATCCTCTTACATAGCATGATTTAAATTACAGTTAAGCTAATTAATCTTAATTTTAATCATAATCTGGATTATTAACAGCAAAAACATTATCCTTTCAACATGATCGAAGCATTACGTAATCAAAATGAATCATATGGGGTAAATAACACAGCAATATGTTGGTTTGTGAACAAGTTGTAACATTTATTAATATTAAAAATATACAGTGCTCCTTAGGGGGTACAACCTACAATTATTATGATCTTTACAGGATGGTGCTTAACTGCTTAGTAAGAAGAAACCCTCTTTTTCAGTTATTCACCCTTTATAATTGTATTTACCTGTTCGACTTTATACTAATTTTTATTTTTTTTAATTCTATTATAGTGTCGATATAGCTCAGTTGGTAGAGCGCTCGCTTTCTGGACAAAACGTCGACTATCGATTGAGTTTAATTGTCCAGTATTACAACGCAGCGTATGAAGGTCTTGTTCTGCAACCCACCACAATACCCCAATCCGTGTGTCAATCATGGGATCGTAATGTCAAAAACCTCTAGAATTTCTGCCGTTAGGATTTGAGGTTAAACTTTAGATCCCCCGTGTTTTTACCTTATCGCTGAGAAGAAGCACGTTTCAGAGAATAGACCGGCGCCCAGCAGTAAGGCGAAGAGACTGTTAATAAATTATTTTATGGCTCTACCACATTATTATTTTTTATTTTCTCACTCTTGGTCCAAAAACGCATTACTACTTCGAAACTTTCCGATACTTAGCGACGGATATGTGCCTTTTGGTTGTTATGTAAAGCGGTCAAAGTGAATACTACGATAACAGAATCCCGTCAAGTTTGTAGTGAGAGCTGTAACTCATATTCCCATGCAAAAATCGAAAACGCCGTCGAAATATACCTTTAAATAGGTAAGACTTATGATTGAGATATCGTGAATGCAGGAAAGGTCAAACACTGGTGTAGGAATTACAGAGAGGGCTGAACAAACAGGTCCGATGAGGAACAAAGTGGGAGAATTTCTATTGTCAACGACGATCCTATGGAAAAGTGAATATGAATTTAGGAAACGGCCATAAATTTTCCTCAAATTTCAAGTATGGTACTGTATAAAATTGTTACGAACAGGTTACATTACCATAAACTTTGGTGGGTGAGTGTGAAAGATGTTGATGGACGTTCACAAAAATCAGCAAATGGCTTTTGCACACTGACCTTCCCGCATCGCTACGAAACTGACGGTGATAAGTACCGGAATCATATTGTGACTGCTGAGGAGACTTGGATTTCAATCACAAAATAATGTTAAAACCAAGCAGCAATCGATGCAGTGGAAGCATACGAGTTCCGAAGGCTTATTTTTACATATTTTGAGGACAGGAAAAGCGGATTGTTGGTTGATTTGCTGGAACGGGGTACGACAATTAATACCGATGTGTATAGTAAGATTTTAAGAAAGCGGGGAAGGACGGTTAGAACAAGAAGCGGGGATGTTGACCCCTGGAGTCGTGTTTTGCATCTTAACGCCCAACCGCACGCGGTCGCTCGCTGTGTAACTCATTGAGCAATTCTATTGTGAAATTTAGAACCATCTTCCATACATTCCCGACTTCAAGCCGAGTAGTATTTTAAGTTTCAGCGACCATTTTCTCGACGACGACGACCTTAAAACGACGGTTGTTTTTCGTCGCAGGCGGCAACCTTCTATGACGAAGATATACAAAAACTTGCACCACGGTATGATAAATGTTTCAATTCAAATGGTAGAAAATAAAGTTTAGGAATGTATCCATGATTTAATCTTAATAATTTTTTAACTACTTAGCATTTTATTTTACGGCCGACTGGCGTTTAATTTCTGAGTATGTCTCGTATGTATTATTTAATAGTCGTTAGTCATTAGAAATATCCTGTCAAAACAATTGGCTTAAGGTCTCTTTACTCAAAAAGCAATGAAGCTATTTTCATACGCCGTAATTTATTCAGTAACAATTATATATTAGTATCGCAATTTGTGCATAAGTTCAGAAATATTTTGGTATTATACAAGGTCACTGTATCAAAATACGTGTAAACAGGCCTTCGCATCTCATTTAAAATTGCTGTATTCTGGTTACACCGGAAATGAGGTAAGATGGTTTTCCTTCCAACCAGACGGTTTTTATGAACCAACTGGAAAAAAAATGTTATAATAATTATCACAAAATAGAGACGAGTTGGTATATTTAATTAATACCGTTATTAACATTTTTAAATTTATCTTTCATGATGTTTTTTTTTTGCATTACTGCTCTATTATATCTCATCGTTTAAATGTTTTGCGTGTATATTAACATTGTGACGCCTGCTGATAATCTCTAAGTAAGTAAATAATTGTTAATGATAGCCTCCCGGAACCTCAATCGAAGATGGGCGGTTCGCTGCTTATCTCGAATAAATATTTTAATTAACTTTATGTTAATTTCCTGGAAAAGAGGGCGCCAACGGCTAATAATAAAATACACTACCATTAACGCAGATGTCGATTGGTTAGCCGTACCCACGGTGTATTACTTTCTTAATACGTTACTACAGAAACGATGATAGGTAACAATAAATAACAAAAACAATTGCAGCAACAACATTTAATGTGAGCAAAAGAAATAAACATGTAGTATGTAAATATAAACCCAAGTTTGCAACAATAAAAAATATAATTATAAGTGTAACCTGTATCAGTACACAACTAACAGTGCAATCACTTAATACAGCCCGAAAATACCTGACTGAGCTACAGTAAAAATACTGCGTTTCAACACCCAAAGCAGCGCCCTCAACCGCGTCCTACACTCTATTCGCGAAAGGCCTTTCGGAGTACAGCATAGATCAGTTAATCCAAAAAAAATCGCTGTGAAACCCGAACAAAACGCAATATTACCGCTCCTATGTATATACAGTGAAATTCCCGTGTATGTACGCTAATACTTGTACAAATTAACAATCTCAAGAATTATGACTGTAAAGTAGTTGTAACACCCTGTACAATTACAACGTAGTTCTTATCTATCCCAAAATATAAATAAGTTCATACAAACACAGATTATATACTATGACTCCGAAATTATCAGAATTAAACATAAATTTGCACTTCCCTTGCTTTAATCTGGTCTGGGAATTCCTGAAGCAGCTCCAAGTCCGCACGTGTTCTCGATGTGACGGCCGGAATGACTTCGAATTCTAGTTTCTCGCAGACAGCAGATTTTTCCCATAGAAGGCACCAATTCTTCTGACGAATTTCACCGTTCCCAAGTTGTCTAATTTCGAATACAAGTAAAAGTTAGTACAGCTATAATTTAAAAGACAAAGGTAACTCACCAATCGGAATTACGATTGACATGACAAAAATCAAGAAAGGAACGAAACGTTGATTATAGTGACAATAACTGTCGTTAACGTAATCACACCATCAACTAATGATCACGTTACAAATTATGATATTCCCAGAAAATCGAGATAACTAAGCGAAACACACATTTACGGGAAACCAACTCAACGACACGTTCGTTTTCTGTCGGATGCCGAGAATAAATTCACCGGAAATCCTGTTTAACTAAATTAATCATGCGTACTAGTCAAAATGTTACCAAAAAGAGAAGGGAGCTAGAGTGAAATGGGTTGCGGACAACCTAGGCGAAAATACCGTTACAACATGCTCGCTATGTACACTATATATTTGTAATAAAACCTGCATATATATAATATAATACATTTATAATATTTTCATAAATGAAAGACAATCTCTGAAGTTATATACTATAGACCCTAATTTCGATATCCTATAAAATTTCTGTGTCCGAGAGAAGATGCTTTAGTTTCACTGACCCACTAAATGGATGTTCCTGAAATCTTAATCTTCGCCATTTCTTACCTCGATTGAAATCTAACGACTTTCAAATTAACTTCCTGGCAATAATAGTATATTAAAGAACTAGTTTCATAAGGCCTCTTCTTAACGCACGAGTTCAAGTTTGAAAAACGAGACGCGAAGCGTCGAGTTTTTCAACGGACGAGTGCGACAAGTGGTCTTATGAAACGTGTTCTTTATACTATTTTTTCTATTGAGGAAGTTTAAGAGTATTTTAAATAAATTTATGTAGAAAATTTTACGTCAAATCGATTACTAGGGGGAGATTTTTATAAACACTTTATGGCAGCACTGACAGTGCTGAAACTGACATTTCAAATTCAAATCGAACTACCAACATCGTAAAAAAACAAACTAAAAACAGTACGATTATAGGCCTCCTTAACGTACTGTTTTTAAGCTAAAACAGTGCGCTTAGAACGGCTTTATAAAACCGAAATAGAAAAAACATTTTGTAGGTGATGGCGCTGCGGCGGCGTCTCACACTCGAATTGTATTTTAACTTCCGTTTTATAACTAAAATAATGTAGAGACTATATCATTATTCTTTTCGTGACGTGATAAGGGAATATTCAGGTGAACCAAACAAGAGGAGTAATTGTTTCAAAATCCAAAATAAATTAAACAGTTTCCTAGTATAATTGGGACGAACTGCATCATTGAAGCATCTTTCGTAGTGGGACTCATTGAAGAGGTTTTCAGGATAATTTATTTCCAATTTCCATGTTATTTCCTAATAAGTCTCTTCCGGAAAATTCCTCCCCGGACATTTCATCTCCGACTACTGATCTTTAACAGCAGCATTTTCTTTTTCTCTAGCACGGAAAGATAGCAAATTTTAAATTAAATTGTAAGTTATACTGAGTGTTATCAGAATTTTTTATGTTATACTATAAAATTTTTTGTTGTACAAGTAATATTAGATTTACGGTTTAGCAGTACCTCCGAGCTAGCCAAACTAGCCATTGATCTTATGATTTCAGTTTGATTTTAGACTGATTTCGATGAAATCATAAAACTATTACTTTCTAAGTGTGTGATGGTTATTTAATGGATTTAAATATAGTATAGCTTTCCACGCTCTATCTGTAATCATTTTTAAGGTCGCATACACGCCAACTGTTGACGGCTGTTGGAAATATAGCAATTTCTTGTGTTTCTGGATGCTTCTGTTGGATAGAACTAAAATGTTTTGAGTAGTTATTATACCAAATATAGTAGTTAATACATCACATTTTTATTTTCATTTTAAGCTATTCGTATTTCTAAGATAATTTAATCTGCATCTAAACTAAACCGATATATCCAAAAACAATTCCAGTTATACTACGGTCGTAATTTTTTCCTAACAGAACGTTAACGTTTGTATAAGTCAGATTCAAAGTAAAGATTCCAATATGGATTTGTATTTAAGAACAATTTTTAATCTGGCAAATATTTTGCATTCTCGACCTGAATTTACATTTACCTGAAATACGCAAGTAACTCTAATACTAAACCTTATGTTACAAAATTTTATTTAAAAATACATGTATTTCAATCCATCTCTTGAACGAACACCCTTATAGTTGTATAAAGTAGATGCTGGTTTACGACTTCAATGTAAATTTAACATAAGGCTTAGCTTAGTGCTTTTTAATAAGATCAAAAACTGAGTCAATTAATCTCTATTTACCTTCGCATTTAAACATAAATATTTTAGTACTAACAAAATGTGATTCTGATCTATAAAGGTTTAAACTAGAAATACTAACGCCTATTTGAAGAAAGATATTTTACATAGTTATAAAATATATTAAATTAAAATTTCTTCCAAATCTCCATCTCCATTTATCTGAATTCTGCGTTTACATATAATATACTTCCATTTGTAATTATATTGATCTACGTATAGGCATCTTCGTTTAGATCTAGTAGTCAGTTTAAAAGTGTTTGTGTCTGATCGCTTATTCTTATATTCAGCATTATTCTTTCGATCCATCTTTGTGTCTTCGCAGTTTTGTCTACATTTGATTTAGCAAAACTCCAGGTTTGAGCGCTATAGGTGAGGACTATAGGGTATGATTTGATAATCAGCGGGATGTAGTGAATCTTCTTTAATTTGTTTTCATTCGGTTTCATTTGCTAAGTTTTAGCCCAATTCTAGTCATGTTTTTTTTTCTATTTGTTGAGTTGCTGCTTCACTGTCTTTAATCGTCATTATTGCCGTGTTATCAGCGAAAGTTGCAACGTTCACATCTCCTAATTCTCAGAGGTCGCTGGTATACAACACGTAAAGTATCAACCCCAGTACACAGCCCTAGAGTACACCTACTCGAATTAGTTTCTGACCTGAGTATAGATCACTTTGCATGATTCGGAATGATCTCTTAGAGAGGAAGGATTTTAAGAGTTGACTGATTTAGATTCTCAGGGTTTGTTTCAATTTGTAAAATAATCTATCAAAAACATATGCTACGTCGAGGAACACCGTAGCACAGAGTTCTTGATTCCAAAATGATCGTCATTGGCAGCCTTTTTTGTCCTACCGTTGGGCATCGGCCTCTTCTCTGCCACGTGTTTCTCCTCAGAGCTAAGTTAGAAACACGGGGACCTACGGTTTAACGTCGAATCCGAACGACAGAACTTCCCGAGAAGGTTTTTACCATTAAGATCCTACGGTTGCAAGCCGGATTAGGAAGTTGTGTGTGGTGGGTTGCAGACAAGATTTTTATAAATCTCTATAGTAATGCTTAGGTTTCAGACCCAAGCCAGAATCGACGTTTTACTCAGAAAGCGAGCTCTACCAACGGAGCTACCACTACACCAAAATGATATAATGGTAGTAAAGATCACTTTCTTCTATAACTGGTTTTAGTATCTTCCGTATTAGATATTCAAAAAGGTTTGATATTACTGGGAGCAGAGAGGCTGGTCTATATCCTTGTACGTCGTTAGCACCGATTCCAGCGTTTTTTTACATCAATATCTGTTCTGCACATTTGCAGAGTCTAGACACATATTTTAGTGGATATAATATATAAATATAAAATAGAGAACGAAATACAACTAAAAATGCAAATCTTATTTCTCCACACCGCTTATTCCTTCCAGTTGCTTCATAAAGCGTAAATCTCTTACGAGACGTAGCGATCTTCTTTCATATGTGTTGCTCATTTAGAGTACCACAGACGTAGAGGACCTAAAGCTTAAGGTGGGCTCCCAACCACGGGAAGTGGTAACACTTCTATTCCAGAGAAAATAGTCAAAATACTTTATTGGTTTGACAACACCTTGCGGGGGGGGGGCTGTTAATAGTCCAACGTTCCGGTACTGGGAATCGAACCCTAGACCTTAACCGTAGAAGTCTAATGCGCTGACCTTCAACCCACGATAGCCTCACGGGGTGGCCTAGTCTAGATTAATTTAAACTTAAAAGCGGCAAGCTAGCACAATCGCTTGGTTAGTAACTATTCTGTTAATGAAACTCAATACAAAATAAGCACAGCGTTTTCCGCTAAGCTAAATTTCGATCTATTCTGAAGCTAGTCAGTTAATTGATAATTACTAATTCTAATTTCTTCTCTGTGATTATCTGTGCTTGTGCACTGTAGTAGGAGTAGAAAAAAATGTTAAGTTGAAGTTGATCTAGTTGGTATCAAGAAATACATTGAAATTGAGTAACATTTCTTATTTTAAATTAATATTGATTATGAGGTAGATGGAAATAGTCAGGTGATTTCAAAAGTACAAACAAGGTATTTAACATTTCATAAAATTAACCGGAAATAGTAAAGGTATGTAAGAGTATTTGGGCTCATGTCATTATTTTGTGGATGTTTTAAATTCTGTTATATACAGGGTATCTAGAAAACGGAGGATAATAGGGATAGTTATTTTTAACCCTTTATAGGGAAAAGGAGTAGGGGATTATATTTTTTACGAAATTTAATATTCGGCGTCTCTAGACATTTGAGATGACAAATAAAACAATTAAAAAATGGAAACCCAAATTCAAGTGGGAAAAATATCACCCCGGTGCCAGTTCTATACATAAGAAATTTTGTTTGGTCAGTGGGTAATTAATTTACCTCTTAATTAAAAACAAGCGGTGTCTACACATCTTCTATTTAATGAGTATTTTCAAAAATGTAGCATAATGTTGATATGACTAGCAAAATTATAGTACAAGTTTGTTTGTGAAACGGGCCGAAATATCCTTTGTACAAGGTTATATTTCACTTGCTGTAAAAAAAGTTGTAGGTGCTGATGTCGTCGACGGATCTGTGACTGTTGATGTAGTTGCACTATTACTGACAATTAAGTATGGATTTTCCATCGGAATGCTGTAATTATGGTATGCTAAAATAAAATAAAATCCATTGCAAAAATCGAATATGCTTCTCAACCGTTAAATTTAATTAATTAAAGTAATAACCTCGGCATCAGAGTCACCTCCTACCTCCGAGTTTACAGTTATCTTTAACATTAACAATATCTGTTCGAGTTCAGCATCGCTAAGACCAACGCCTTGAAAAAATTGCATACGCATCATATGTAACTTAGACTGATGTTTTAAGAGCCTGTTTATAAATTTGTGCAATTTTTGTTGCATAACAAAAACCTTAGTTTGTGGGTGGGAGTACAATGTTTTATGTTTTGTTTTAGTGCTCTCGAGTTGTAAGAAGGTCTTTAGTGATGTTAAAAGTGTCACTATGGAGCAGTGAATAACAGGTTGGTCAAACATTAGTGTTGCACAATTTTTTTTTCACACATTCATACTACCGTTCCCCCCCGGAACCGCTTTCGCATTACTTCAGGGGGGTGCGGGCGTCCCTTACATACTAAACATTCATGCAACATGCACCCTAAACTTAACTAACCAAATGCGGTTGCCCCAGTCGGGATTCGATCGCCCCAACGGAGCAACTGCATTTAGTGTGACCTCGAGTGGCCAATGCGTTCTCGCACTCGACCACCGCGGTCCCAGTGTTGCACAATTTATTCACAATCTACGTTGTGCAACTTTTTTTCATGTTTTGTTATATAGCCAACATAATTAAAGTGACAAAAAGTAAAAAAATTGAAAACGTATTTTAGGAAACAAACTCCAAAAAATATTATTATTTTAATTTACGGCCAATTTACGTCTTTAACTATCACTTCTGTAAGAACAATAACAATAATATACTTATGAAATATATATCTTATTCCTAGTTCGGTTTAACATTCTTCACTAATTTATAGAATCATTCACATTGATAGCAGTACCACAAATAACACAATATTCCGCTTTATTAGATACCAATGGTTGATTTTTTTCACATTTCACAATCTAAATTGAATTCGAATCAGAACGTTTATATGGAGACATGTTTGTAAGATAAGCTATACTATAGATTAGCGTTTCTCAACCAATATTGGGTCAAGTTAAATTTTTAATAGGTCGCGAAATATTGCTACATTTTCATATAAGACGGCTTTCAATAAGAAAAGTTCTGAGTGATTATTCGAACTTCGAGTAGAAATTTTTAAATTACCAGCGGTCAACATTAAGTAAAGTGAATATTATAAAAGTAATTTGTGGCTTGTTAACATTGCCTATCTAGCGGACATATTTACGTTAGCGTACGATTTAAATTTGTCACTGCATGGAAAACAGACCAATCTTTTTATTTGTTATAATAAACAATAAGCTTTTGTCAAAAAAACTTGACCTTTGGGAAACAAAGTTAAAAAGGATTGTTTTAATATGTTTCCATGATTCTTACAACTCTGTGTTGTTTGCTCAACAACGTCACTTTTTAGGGATTACTAATGTACCAAAGCAACTAAACAAAAGCCTTTAACGTATGACCATTCGCACTGTAACAGACTTGAATATGGTTATGGTTGCTGGATAATAAATAAATGGAGGTGTAGTACATGGTCTATTCATCACCTAGTATGTTATTCATTTCAATAAAAAAGTTTATTTCTCATGTTTCCCAATCTCGCCCTGTTTATTGTTTTTCACCAAATTAATAAGCGAATGCAGGTGTGCATCATCCCTTCGTCATCCCTGTATGTATTATATTTCTTTAAGAGAGATAATTTTTCACCTATGTTCCTCAACCTTGCTCTGTTTACCGATGGTTTAGCAAATTAATAAATAAATAAATAGAAGTGTACATAATCTTTTCGCTGCCCGGTATGTATTATATCTCATTAAGGGAGCAAATTTTCTCCCTATTTTTTAAAACTAGATCTTCTCCAAATGAAATTAGTGAATTGTAATTTATCCACTCCCTTCCTGGTTTTTGTTTCTGTTTGAAAATCACGCAGAAGTAGGATTATACATTTTTGGTAGAGTTTCCTTTGTTACTTATGTTTTACGCTTTTCTAAGATTAGGTTTGAGTTGATATTTAGTTTTGTTCTGCTGGTTTCATGATTATTACAAGGATATTTTTAGCTAAATAGATTGAGTGGGCAGTACGAACCAAGGTTGAATAAACTTATATATTAAAATAGGTCCTGATAAAAACATACATTTATATTCAGAAATGTTTCTGACCCTCGCATAACCAAAAAAATCGTTGCGTTATAATCAGATAAAACAAACGGCGTAAACGGGGCAATAAAAATCTCCAAATGGTTATTACAAGGTTGCGTGCAGCCTGCCCTTAAATAGCCGCTGCCTATTATCTGTCAACAACAGACACAAATCAGAGTGACCTACAAAATCTAGTCATCAATAACGTCTAGCAGAACCCCCTAATTAATCAGGTCTCTGTTTGAATCGCCCTGAATAATGGCGGTTCTGCGACAACCAGTCAAGGGCGACCAAATGATTGACAACCGAAGGATTAGTCCCCGTATTGCGATACTTTATCACTTTTCGACTGACCCGTCGCCGAAGCTGTTACTTATCCTGTCAGTTTTTTGGTTAATTTTAGGGATTTTTTGTTGCAGCCACCCTTGCCTTTACATGCGCGCATGTCACGGTGGGAAAGGCGTAAAGAACTTTCACGAAAACTCATTAGTTGTGACGCTTTACTATCGCTTTAATTTCACGTCGTGTGTTATAATTTCCTTCACTTTCTCTGAGTGTTAATATTCCAGTTGAATTCCACATAATTAACTTCGACATACACATGCCCATATCTTTCAGTCATCGTCAGTGATATTGCGGCTTTTATTGCCCATAAAATTTTATTTTGTCACTTCTAAATTAGGTCGCCATTCTTGTATGAGCTGTTTGATGCTTCCGTTGCTGGGTAGTGATAAAAAATTTTGATCACCAAGGAAAGTATGTATACCGTACGTCTATATTAATATAATGTCTTAATTTAGTGCTACTGCAAGGTGGCGAGTAACTGAAAGCTAAATTCGTAACATTAAAGAATATATAGATAGGCAACCGAAATGACATTTGCACACCCGAATAATACATTTAGAGGTAGTTCTGGCATAAAATTGAACAGAAATGAACAAGGGTTAACTATTGTTTTCTCCGGAAAACGAATGTAGTTTTGCGAAACATTTAAAAAAATCTATTTAACGTTTTTGTATGATGTTTACTCGATAAAAATGTCTTTATTAAGCACTGGACTGTTGTAGGTACCTAATGCTCACATAGAGTAAACAGATTCATCAGAGGTACTAGAATTAGAACTTCTAAAATATACATAGAGCTGAAAGTAACTGAATTCGTTAATTACATTCAGCAGTTTATTTGGTATATTGTTTTACATAATAATAGGTTATGTATTTTCATATTACTAACGACGTACTCTACGTAGCTGATTTAATTCGGCCTGCTAGGGTATTTACTAGTTTTTTTCTTAAATACGGTTTGTAATATAATGTATGTTCGAAAATAGTTTTTTTAATGTATAAGTTTAGCATTATCTAAACACATGTTTCGCACTTTCATGGTAATTTTATTGAAAAGTTGGACAATTATTCTAATACTAGAGAAATTATATTGTTAATGGTGTAAGCTTCGCGCTTTAATCACATTTAACTTAAAATTAATATTAGTGATTTTTAAGGGATCAAACAGGGATTTTCCTTGAACCCATAAAGTATTAAGTTTGGTGTAAGCAACATTTCTAATGAGGAAGCGAAATGTTACGAGGAGACCGACTAATTTAATGCCCGAACTTACCCATGGTCAGATGTCCCATAAGAATTTTTGCTGTTTGTACATTTAAAAAGGATAAGAAAAGAAAGAAGAAGATACTTGGGAACTAAAACCACCACAATAAAACAAAATAGATATGGATGACGGAAGGAATTATAAATTTAATAGACGAACAGAGAATATGTAGAAATAGAGATCAAGAGAAATACGCGAAAATACATAAAATAATCTAGAAAAAATAATGGAAGCTAAGGAAAGATGAATGACAGAACAGTGCAGAGAAATAGAGAAGCTTCAAGCTAAGCACAACGACTTCAACATTCACAAAAATGTTATAGAGGTTGTTGGCACACTGAAATTAGGGCATCGGGAACTCTACCAACAAAGAAACTAAATTAATAACTACTGAGATTAACATATTTAAAGAATGGGAAAACTATATTGATAACAATTTTCCGACAATAGAGTAGAACCAACGAGATCTTGCTAATAAATGGAAAAGGACCAACAATTCTAAAGTCAGAAATGATACATGCAATAAAAACAACAAAATTCAGGAAGATTGTTGATGCAGACGAGGTGTATGCGGAAATAATTATTGGAGAAAAGAATATCAATATTCTAGTTGAACTATTTAACTACATATATGAAACTGCACAATTACCACTAGATTAGCTTATGTCTATATACATCCCTATACCAAAAAATCCAAACACAAAGAGATGTAGTGTTTTTGACTTATTAGCTTGATGGGCTACATCTTCAAGATATCCTTAAATATTGTTTACTACAGGACATATAGAAAATGCTATAAATTTATACGTGAGCAGCAGTTTGGTTTTGGAACGAGAGAAGCCTTCCACAGTTTGATGGTACCCATGCAGAAGTGTAAAAGCGAACAGTGAGATGCTTATGTATGCTTTACAAACTACGAAAAAGCTTTCGACCGTGTAAAGTAGGTATACTGAACTAATAGAATAATTACAGTAAACAGGTCTGGTCAAGAATGACACAATGATCATATAACAACTTGTTATGTTCATTTGAGTTTGCCACTACATCTGAATTACAGTCATATATTAATTGCCGCTTCATAGGAATTAAAATTCTATTTTAATTGCCGTTCTTATATTGATTACAACTTTCTTTATTTTCATAAATTAAATTTATGGGAGGCACTTTCGAAACTTAATCGAATGTGTAAGAATTGCTTCGGAATTATTGCACCATATTTCGCAATGTGGTAAATTTTTGGGCCGATGCATGTTTGCGTTGCGTTTCCTCTGCAGTCGATTTTCCACCTTTGCTCGGCCCGGTCACCCGGTACCATCTTCGGGGACCGTAGATAAATTAAGAAAAAGAGTGGATGCTAGGCTTTGGGAGCGAACTGACGTGTTTCTTTTTGATAGCGGGTTGTGTCGTAGCTCTTTTGCTAATTGAGTTATCGTTTTGTTTATTGCGTTAGGCAAAAGAATCTTCATTTAAAATATTTGCAGAGTGTCAGCTTTTTGCAAAAACAATTCAGTGAATTTGTTTTCTCGACTTGTATGGGAGAAAAGCGATCAAACCCGTGAAAGTTCTGTTTTTTGAGGTATTTTAAGTGATCCTCCCTTCCAGCGGCGAAGACATTTACATCTGAAGTTCCCGCCTCTTCTCTATCACGTCGAAAAAGCCCTGTCAGAATCGATCCAATTTTCAGGGGCGTACCAGCGATGTTTTCCCGCTTCCCGAAGGTCTTGTACCTCTCTCACTGCTCCCTGCCAAACAACACTAAGGTAGGAGAAATTATATGGTGAAAACTTTTCCGAGCTTAATTTTCAAGTTTCAAGTGTTGAACCTTTTTTTACATGCGACGTAAAGCGACCTTCAGTAGCCAGTTGTTCTTTCTTCTTTTGGTAAAGTAAGGTAAAGTAAAGTGTATTCATAAATTTGATAAAATTGAAAACTCCGACGCCACTGGCTGCGTAGATCTGTTCTAAGAAATTAAATATCGCAAGCTCTTTCAGTTCGAACGTTCCAACAAAATCTTATATTATTTAACCATAAATATTACCATTTTCCATGTAATCGTTATAATTTTTGTATCATGTCAGTAAACTAAAAGAAGTTGAATTATATTTGTCTTGAAATTTACTACATCTTTTATTTTTGTGTATTTTTATCTTTGTGACCATGAACTTTGCAAGCTTTACATACAGGAGTAGGCACAATAAAGGTGAGTGCGATTCCCGTAAGCTGCTGGCTTCTCGGCCTTCCACGAGAACTGGTAATCTGCTGTGATTTGGAAGGTGGCGCCCTTTAATTTTGACCTACCCTGTACACAACTAGGAAGATTTTCCTCCCGTAAGCGGTTTCCGTCAACCACTCCTACTCCTCTAAGCTAAGCTGTAGACCTTTTTCCACCTATCCTGTGGCGGATGGACGAAAAAGCTCGTTTGGCCCGTAACAAACTTTATTGGTACCAAAAAGCAGCTGCTAAATCAGAGAATTGACTCACCAATATAGAAATACAAAAAGATGTCAGGCAGGAATGTGTGCCGTCTCCATTATTATTCAACTTATATTCGGAAATCATCTTTCAGAACGCTTTAGGAGATGCTGTTGAATGTATTAAAGTAAATGGTGAAGTCAGTAATAATTTACGATACGCTGGCGACACCGCAAGGACAGGCATTAGGGATGAAAATGAATACACAAAAAACGAAAGCTATGGTATTCAGCATCCGAAATCGCGCAATGATAGATATCTACAAAGATGAGCAGCGTATCGACCAAGTTCAAAAATGGAAATACCTTTACGGTTGGATACCCGAAGGATTAAACATAGACTAGGCTAGATTAAAAAAACTGACATCAAAACCTGAATAGAATGCGCAAGAGACACGTTCGTTAAAATGAGAAGATTTTTTACCAATAAAAATCAGAATTTAAAATAGGGATATCGCGTGCTAAAGTGTCATATATACGCCATTCTATAATATGGCGCGGCAACGTGGAAATTACAAGCTAGTTCAGTGAAGAAGCTTGAAATATTTGAAATCTGGATCATCCGAAGAATCCTTAAAGTTTACGTAACGAACAGATAGGTATTGCAACGTCTTTAATGTGATCGAGAGTTAATTAGTATTGTAAAAAGGCAGAAAACTGCTTCTCCTAGCCGCATCCTCAAGAATGACAAATATCGGCTCCTTTCGGACGGAAACGTATGTCTTGCTTACGAAACATAAAAAAGCAGAGTACTTAGGAACTATTGCAAATAACAGAAAACAGAGAAGCATTTAACATAGTTGTCTCTAACCTCCAATAAGCAGAAGCACCTATAGAAGAAGGAGAACAAGAAGAAATAGAAAAAGAAGAAGAAAAAGTAGAAGAAAAAGAAGAAGAAAAGGAAGAAGAAAAAGAAGAATAAAAATTTCTAACGCAGAGTGTTGTGTCTAATCAATGATGACACTAAAATTCGCCTAAAGGAGTTTTTGTGGATATTCCTTAGGGAATAGTGTTGGGGACGTCTATGTTCTATGTAGACGATGAGTTGGGTTGTCATGGGCAAGTTTGGGAACCCTATAATGTAAATTATTGTAAATTTTAATTTTGTCATATTATAAATTGGTGTGTAGAAAGTTTATTTACAATTTCAAGAGGTGATTATGGTTTTAATTGATTTATGTATTGTATAGGGAAGGTATTGGAGCATTTTTGTTGATATAAATTACTTTGTTTATTTAGAAATTGTGAAAATTAGAGAAATATTTTATTTTGTGAGGTTAGAATCTTAATTTGTTAATTACACTGTTGTTATTAAATGAAAAGGGTGTATTTGTGTCTAATAATTAATGTTTCTATTTTTAATAATTTTGTGAAGTTGCAATTGAATTTTAGGTAAATTTGAAGTTTTAACCACGTGAATATTTTTTATTTCAAATATTGGATTAATTAGTGTCAAAAGATCATGAATTTGAATTTTGTTTATTGAAATTTAAATAATTAATTAAAGCAATTTTATAATAAGTATGTATAAACATATGATGATCTAAGAGATTATTTCCCGTGTTGCTATTGGTACATTTTTAATTGTAAGTTGAATTTTGAAAGAAATTTTGAATTTGAGTCTGTTATTGTCATTCAAAGTGGAAGCACGTATTTTGGGTGCTCCAAATTTTAAATGTTAAACCATTAAGGTTGAATTATGCCAATTTTGAGGCGTGGCCAAGTTTGTTTATAGCTTGAATATTTGGAGGTTACGTTTTCGTTAAATTCTTTGAGTGTAAACAGTGTTAGTTTATTTCAAAGTTAATTAGTGTGAAGTGTTTAATTTATAAAAATAAAACTAACCTGCAGTTTGAAGTTGGAATTGTGTTATTTATTTCCAACGTTCCTGAAGAGAAATTTTATAAAAAAATATAAAACTTAAAAGTAAATGCATTACTTCAGTATTATGGGAATTTAACTTACTTGCTTTGTTTGATACACTTTAGTTATTATGTGTTACATTGGATTTTAACAACTTTTAATGAGGAAGTTGTAAGAAACACATTGTCAACGGTCCTGGAATGCAGTCAACGAAGTGTGGAGATGAAATGACAGTGCGAGCAAGGGCGCAAAATAGCAACCGTTTGCAGTTTTGAAGAATTTACTATGTAAGGTCCATTCAGCAATAATTGGATTAAAGATAAGTTCACAATTATTTTCTGTATGTATTTTTGTTATTCATTATTGTATTTAGACAATTATCTTTGGAAAAGCCACGAATATCAATAATGTATTAGAACCCTGAGATTTTTCTTATACAAGATATGCTGATGTAAAGTAAAAATTTAATTTATTTGTTGGGTATATAATTAATTTAATTGGTATGATAGGCGCAACCAACGTGAAGGTTTATTTTTGAATAATTTATTTTATAAACAATATACACAACATATATTTATGCTTAGCCAACGTAGGGCTAACTAATTATATAATTAGTTTTATTTATTTTTATAAGATTACATAGCATATATTTTTGTCTTGTCAACGTGGGGCTATTTAATTATTTAATTAAAATATAAACTACCATAGCATACATATTTATGATGCTGCCAACGTGGGGCGATTATATAATTTATTTTATATTTTTT
>JABXWE010018758.1:0-37398 GCA_014611495.1 Limonius californicus
TTGAATAAAGATGATATGAACAGTTTCCAGTATGGGAAAGTCCAGGGAGGCAGTCGCGTCCACTTATTAGTTCTTATTTTATGGGAATTTATTACGCATCCCTCTGATATAAATTTTCTAACAATTGTTTGTATGGTTCGAATACAAAGAATATGTCTTTCTGGATATTTTAGTGAAAATGAGTCTCTCACAGTTCTTAAGCTGCTACCATTCTAATTCCACATTAGAATTTCCACTTTTTCGTCTTTACTGTACATGGTTGTATGAAAAAAACGCAAGTAGACACGAAATAAAGACTAATTTTATTTTTAACCTTGAATTAAATTGATTTTTTTTGCCACAACATGCTTTAGTTGTGTGTATAGTTGGTTGCCTACATAATAGGCGTAATTGATGCGTTCTTTGTAAAAGTATACATAGACAATATATACTAAAAAGAAAAATTCCGCCATTTCGTTAAACTTGTTTATTTGTCAAACATCGATGGCAGTTTTTCTGGTGTTGAAAATACAATTTACAATACTTATTGTAAAAAATTGGAATCGCATTTGATACGTCTTGACATAATTTCGAAAATCTTCATTTGAGTAGAAAGATAATAAGTTAAACATTTATAGTTACGTTTCTTGAAAAATGTGCCTAGGTTAAAATCGTAATTTTCTTGGAAATGTAATAAAATATCCAATTCCTTCTGTAACAATATTGTTTCAGTTCTTTTTACTTCGAACGAATTATTTCTTGGCACTACTTCTAAAAGTTTCCTTCCTGCGAAACTGCCTGAAGAGATATTTTCCTTGATTTTCCCTTCTACTAGCTATAGTATTTCTACGCCACTCAATAAAAGTTTCATAAATATTCGGCCGTTCTCTTAAAGGCGACATTATTTTATTATTACTTTTTGTCAATAATCAGACCTTTATATTTAGCGAAGCACTTATTCAACAATAAATAAGTATATATGGAAATTATATTGTCAATTAATAAAAAATTTAGATATTAATATCAAAAATAACTCAAAAAATACATACATATTATTTAATCTATATGATATTGCAAGAACGGAAAATACGCGCTATTCGAAGTCTACAGTGAATGCTAGACTACACTATTTAGGTTCAATTCACATGTTTTGTGTGTTTTGACTGGAGACTGCCATAATTCACTATAGCGTTGGAGTAAAAATCCGCAATTATTTCTGAGAAATTTAACTTGGAGTTACAGCAATATTTACTAATAGCAAACCTAGTCTAGGGAATTATGAAGAACTTTAACTTATCCAAAAAACGGACTTATTATTCATCGATATAAAAATAAAACATTGGAATAGGCACTTGGTCAGGAAGCAGCTTCTAGTTCGAGTAATAAAAAAATTTGAATTATAGCGGTTCGAGTTAGCAAGGTTCGACTGTACCCATATGAATTTTTTTGGACGCGGGGTTTTTTATATCAAGTTTTAGTAATAATCAATTATTTAGTGTTACAAAATATTTAAAGGCATAAAATTCAGTAATTTAAAATTTAAACCACAATAGAAACTTATGATTGACGAATAATTAGAAACAAAATGGTTACAATACCATAAAATCTATTTATCTGCGTATTTTCTTTGTTTTTATAGTAGATAGTGGCCAGTTTAAGGTTTTATATCACTTGTTAAATGTAAAAATGTATTTTATGCTGGCTATAAAAATGATAGTTTAAGCTTTTATCTGTAAATATTTTTTAAGTTCCCCTAATATTGTATTTAACGAGAATGTAACAAGCAATTGCTTGCTGTGCCAAAGGTATTGTTATAACTGAGAGCGGACATATTTTTAAAATACTTCTAATATAGTAGTAGGCATTTAAATATTGTTTTGTAGATGTAGGTATAATAGAAAGATGTCATCCTAGTAACAAACTGCTTAATAACAATAAACATTTGTTTACAAATGAGTATTCTTGGACCGTTTACAATTCATATTAGTAAAAGATAGATGTAACTGGCAGATTTTTAATAATACTCTAAACGGTTTTTAGTGTTTTTGAAAGAGTACTAACGAGAAAACTGAGCAAGCTTCAAAAGATGTAAAAAAATATGCAAATCTTAATTTGAAGGTTGCATTCAACATTATTAAACTTTGTAAATAAATGATACGCAGTGTTAAAATTGCCACTATGTATTTTTGGGGTAGTGAATTGTAAACCTGTAAATATTATTAAATCTATATAACTCTATTTACTTTACAAACTCTTTAAATTACAAACTACAATTATTTATTTAAAAAATATTAGAGACAAACCAACCATTATTGAACGTATCATTAAAAATCGCGTGACGTCAGGAAAAATCGCCATCTATTCCATATGGTGGCAATATTAGTAACTAAGTTAACAACCGCCATTACTTCCCTTTGTGTTTGGTGCTTAGCAGAAGACACGTGCTCTCCGAGTTTTTTTTATACCGTAAGCATTCACCTGCTTTTAAATTTATTTAGTTTTATGTTACCTGCTTTTCATTGTTCTCATTGACTATTCATTATTCAGTAAATAGTAATGGGGTATCTATTATTTGTGAATATCGGGGGATCTATCGAGTTGTAGCGGGTGGAGGAAAAATCGATGCGCATGATGCAAATCTATAGTAACGGCCAGAAAATCACGGTACATCAAATTATTTCGGGAGTAACTGCAATAATCTTTAATAAAACAAAATTCTGGTGCCAATGTAGTATTCCGAATTGTGGGTTGTGGACCTTTTCGTGGTAGATGCTTGCCGCCATGACGCGCCGCAAAACGCGAACTTTAGGGAAGGGGTCGTTGAGTTTAGTTTAGATTTGATTTGTAACATTTATTTTACTTTTAATGTTGCTGGCTTTGCATTGTTCTGGTTATTTATTCAAAATTGGGAGGAATTGAGCTGGGTGACCAATTATTTCTCAATATCTGTCGAGTTGTTGGAGTGGGTGGAGGAAAAATCGGTCCGCCATGATGGAAATCGATAATAGATCACGGAATATCAAATTATTTCTAGGGCAACTGCCATAATCTTTAGTAAAACAGAATTCTGGCGCCTACTTGTTGTATTGCACCATTGAAATGGTCAATTACGAATTATGGGGTATGCACCTTTGAGTGGTAGATGATTGCAAAAATTGGTACACGCTGCACGAAACTACCCACAATTCAATGTACCTTTAAAATTCTCTAATTTCATTGGTGGTAGCAATATTTGTTGCTACTACCACCATTTCAGCTACCCAACATTCCTTCTCCGTTTGAAATTCGAAGGAAGAGGACGCTGGGTTGAGATTCCGTGTTTTTATCAGGTATGTATCCGTGATAAGTATTTATTTAGCATGTTACTGGTTTTGCATAGTTTTGGCTAGCTATTCAAAATTGCGAGGCATTTTGTGCTGAGGGATCAATTATTTTTGAATATAATTGGCTTGTAGGTGTTGGAGGGAAAATCAGTTTTTCACGATGTAAATTACTGGAAATTACCATAAAATCACGGCACACAATTTATTTTATCATTATATCTGCTTTCTTGTACAACACTGCATTACAGTACACGATTAGAAAAAGTTCATTCAAAAGGTTGATTTTTTATCGGGTTATAACGAAGCATATGATGGTAGCAACTTCTCATTATGAAATAATATTTTGACAATATCATATGTGTGCTAGAAGTATATACTCCTAAAAATGTACAAACTGAATTAATTTCGTGTGTTAGTCGATGCCCCAACTGTCATTTTTTAATGAAATTTGGCAGTAATTTAAAAAAAATTGAATTTAGCTTTTACGTATATCATGGTAACCACAAACTGCCTTGGTTTTAGTGAAGTTTTTCTTATTTTTTAGTTGTGTCGACCACATTTACTACTACGTGGACTTTAGCGATCCATTGCCGTTGAGAAGTGCAAAGGAAGAGGCTAAGCTTTGTCCTAGGATTTTGTATTATGTAAGAGCACTTAATATATTTGCCTTTCAATTTGTTGTAATTAATCTCAATTGCTTTGTATTAATCTGGGAAATTGTGAATATTGAGTTTGTTGTGTGTGTAGAAAGTTACATTATTTTGGGATGACTTTAAAGATATTGCTAAAAGCCTTTTTGGGACGTTATCAGAACTTACGATCTGTTTTGGTAGGGATAAATAACTGCTAGTGACCGATTGCGAGTTATCGGGTAGCACATGAGAAAGGAAGTATTGAAACATCATTATAAATGCAATTGTTTCAATATAACTTGTAAATATGTTACATAGTAAGCTGCACTATGTAAAATGTTTACATAATTCATCATTATCATTTAGTTTATGTATTCAATCAAAGGGTCGATTAAGGATGTGTGTGTGCCTAGAGTAGTATTTAAAAGTGAATCTTTTCAAGGGAAGCATTTTCATTCCAATCTAAGGGTTATAATTCCATTGGTAAGACTAGAGTGTAGGATTTAAAGGTTTATTTTAGAATTCTATCCGGAAGTATTTCCATTCTAGTGCGATTCCATTCCATAAGGATTCTATGGACTTACACTACATATACTTTAAATCTGTGTTTCTCAAAGTGTGGCCGGCAAACCCCTGGCAGTCCACTCAGAAAAAATTAATAAATCAAACACTGCATGTAATAAATTGTTAAAACTTCTATATCAGATGAGAGTAGGGGATTTACAACATAATCCTGAATTCAAAAGAAGCTGTGGCCGAAAGGTTTGAGAATCACCGCTTTAACTTATTTACACTCGAGCACTACAACAATTTGAAGAATAATTAATACTAAAAACTAAACTTCTGCTTGTTCTTCATCAATTTATATTGTATTTGTTAATAAAGGCTTCCAATTTTTTTAGAATTATGAACTGCTCCTCTTTTGGAGCTTTAACAATCCATTTATTGAGGTGTATTAATTAGTCCCTATATTTTCTGTCTTCTTTATTTCCATATGATTTTACTTTGTTCGGATTTTTCCGTTCCCTTCTGTTTCCTGAATTCTTCTTCAATTTTGCACCTCCATCTTAAATCCTTGACCTCTTCATCCCACCATTTCATTTTCGGTCTTGTGTTTCTTGGTTCTGTGGGTCTTTATTCATTTTTTATCACTCGATCTTCTTTTGTCTTTATGATATGGTTTCACTGTGTCTTGTCCTGTTTCTTAAGGATTTCCTAATTCATTTTTAGAGGATAAAATTAGGATGCGATGACTTTAATATTATTAAAAACCTTTTTTAGCCTTAGAACTTTTAATTGATTAGGAGCTATCAGGTGGCACATGGGAAGGAAGTATCAAAACATCGTTATAAATACAATTAATTCAAAATAACTTGAATGATCGTTACGAAAAAATTAATAAAAAATAAATAATTATGTTATACAGTACTGTTTTGAGAACATTATTAATTAGTTTGTATATTCATTCAAACTGTCGATCCAAGGATATGTGCATCTGTAAGGGGTAAAAAAAATATAATTCCATAGTAAACATAGAGTATGATTTAAAACTGAAAAGTTTATTTTCGAATCTTATCAAGGGAAGCATTTTCATACCAATTCCATTCCATAAGGATTGTATGGACACATTTTACATATTAATGGGCAACGTGTATCATGGTTAAACACAAACCGCCTTAGTTTCACTGGTGATTTTTTATTTTCCAGTTACGTCAGCCATAGTTGCTACTACGTGGGCTTCAACTATCCATTACTGTTGAGGAGTGCACAAGAAGAGACTAGCATTGTGCTTCAGGATTTTTTATAATGTAAGAAAAACACTTGCAAAATTATTTACTTTGCAGTTTGTTTTAATTAATCTCAATTGCTTTCTATTTTTGTTGGTAATTATTAGTAATTGCATGGCATTAACCTGGAGAATTGTGAATATTGGGTGTGATCTGTTGATTAACACAAATAGTGCATAAAGGATAAAATTATTTTAAGATTACACTAATAATATTACTAAAATCTTTTCGAAACCTGAATTTGAAATTAATCACTACTCGTGATTGATCACGGGCTATCGGATAACACATATAAGAAGAAAGTAGCAAAATACCATTATAAATTTATTTCAACATAACTTGAATAACA
Source organism: Limonius californicus (assembly GCA_014611495.1). NCBI lineage: Eukaryota > Metazoa > Arthropoda > Insecta > Coleoptera > Elateridae > Limonius > Limonius californicus. Next base: position 6,071 of record JABXWE010018758.1, read on the forward strand.
TACTAAAAAATTTATCAATCAATAGGGAAAATTGACATGACATGAACTGCTAAACATCGCATCACATTAATATAAAATTAACACAACAGAATTGATCCTATTCTAAGTAACGCCTATGTCCTTTATTCTTTCAATATCAGCAACTACAGTGTTTTGGCATTAAAATCACAGAACTATTTAAAAAGAACCTTTAAATAACAGATTAACTGCAAAACGTAGTGATTACTAACTGTAAAATTATTTTTATTAAACTCAAATAACGCACGCGATTCAGAAAATTACCAGCGATTGCACCTGCTACTACAAATTTCTACAATAATTTTTAATTTTTAGTTGTCAGCACCGTGATTGCTTGATCGGCTGGAACTATTTCTGTGAAGAAGTGAGGAAGTACTTTGTTTGTAAAGGTAGGAATATTTTGTTGTTTGCTTTATAATTGTTTGCTTCTTTACTGCTAATTAATCGCAATTAGCATAATTTTGCTGATGGATCGTGCTAAAATTGTAAACTAACGTAGGTGGAGCACGAGAGAAATTGGGCATTATGAATATTGAGATCCTTAATAATTATTTAAATGTGATTACTCTTCGTTAAAAAGCTTCTTGGCTGTTTACCAAAAACCTTTTATGCTTTTGCTGGGATATCATATATCTAAAATTAGTGGTTGTGGAATAATCGCTAGCAATTGTGTTGTTATTGGTGTGGCAACAAATTCCTCGTTATGCTATATAAAAATTTCCCATTTTCTTTGCAAACAGGATTAATTAAATCATATCTAATAATTTTATTTTTGTAACTTTTCAATTGGAACGTGTAATGCTAAACTACTTTTATATTTTTGTACTGTTGTAGTACCAACAGTACAATAGTAAATATTTTATGTTGACAAAATTCTGACACTAAGGATGCATATCCAATCAACCAAAGCAAATTATAATATTTAGCAGTAACACATGTTTACGAGAATATCTAATAAAAATATATACACTGGATAGCAAGTAGGATTAAAGGAAAAACTAACGTATCAGTCTGTTACCAATGGGTGAAATACAATTAATCGTGGAGAACTTTAATGATCTCTACTAACAATTCCGCTAAATAGTTAAAATTACTAAAAGATCAATAATTGTAAAATGTAAATAAACCACTTAATGTTGTGCTAATGGAATGACGATAAATTGCAATGGAGAGTTTATATGGTGACATTTTGTTAATGTATAAATGCTTAAAACGTTAATATTATTTATCATACTAACAATTCACAAATTAATTTTACATAGCATCATGCATTTTATTTTGCAATGCACAGCGTTCTTATGCAATTCAGCTTAAATGCTTTTTAATGCGTAATATGGAAATTTAGTGCACATCTACATATGTTACAGTTTCGAAGGGTTTAAAATATAAATAGATGAATCCGCTCGATCAGTCAATCCGAGGGTGTGTCAATCGATCAATCTGTTATCGTTCAATCTGAGGTATCGTTCAGTATGAGGTATCGATCAGTATGGGTTCCAGTGGTAAGAAATTGTGAATAAGAAGTTCTCGTTTTAGGATCCCTTGGCTGTGTGATTCCAAAACATTACATTTTTGATCGGAGTACGAATCTGTAAATGTAGTTTAGTTGTTTGTTTTACTTTACTGAATTGAAAATATTTTTTTGAGTTTTATCTGAAAATAAATAATAAAAGACTATACCGTATATTTTTTATTCTATGTTAAAAATTTAGCAGTTTTGAAATATAAATAAATAAGCAAACCTGAACGTTCAATCAGTCAACCTAATACGGTGTGGGATCACGAAGACGTTGAAGTGGTAAGCAAATGAAACTAGTGGTAAGATGATTCAGGAAGAGCAAATTTCTTTTTTTTGTGTTCCCTATTGCTAGGTTTTTATTCTGATTTGATTCAATCCAGTCCAGTAAATAGTATCATTGTATTGTACTACTTTGCTGAATCACATCACATCAAAGATTTTTTAGAATTAACTCAAAAACATAGGACCTATTTTATTATGTGGAGGTGTTAAAATATGCAAAGGTGAATCTGTTCAATTAGTTGTTCGAAAGATTTGTAAGCCAGTATTGAGTTGTGGTAAAAAGGAAATAGGTACAATTTCAATGGTAAGAAAATAGTGCAATGGCACACAGCTTTTTTTTTGTTTTTAGTAGTGTTTCACTGGAGGATAGCTTTGTTTATTAATTAGGATTATAACCACATTAGTACACATTTTTTATTCAGAAGCAAAGTAGAACGCAACACCTGTTTGAAATTTGAAATATATCATCACCATGTACGTACAATTAATATTTTCTCGGTTGTAAGATGAGGCAGTATTGCATGTTTATATTTTTGACCTTATCCATATTTATGGAAATTAGTTTGAAAAAGAAATTATAGATGATGGAGAAAGGCAGGTTGCACATTTGAGAAAGTTAGTTTCTTACCATCCTATTATTTACAATCGTATTGCATTTTAACTGACGGTTTTGATTGAAAATTGCTTCTTCAAATTATAACAATAGTTTTCAAAGTAAATCCAAAAAGATATATGGATTGACAGGTTTGCATATTTTACACAAATCAACACCTGATTCTAATCCGTTGTAGTAATGATTCTAAAGTAGTCCCCTATTCATATGTCTACATACAAATTTGTTTTGTTATTTCTCGGATATAATTTATGTAGTATGTAACACTTTGTGAGTTAACCTATAAATAGGTTTCCTAATTATTGTATTTGTAAAAATAAAATTGCTTGTTGGTGGAGGTGAAATAATTTACTATATATTATTAAAATAGAACATAGAATTTGTAAAAGTAACCCTCAAAATTTGAGTATTTGTGTATATATCTTGTACATTACAGCTTTGAAACCATTTTAAATTAATTAGCATATTGAATTAAACAATCGATTCAAGGATTCCGCTGTAAAGGGTAAGGAAAATAAAATTCCATTGGTAAGACTTAATAGTACAGGATTTACCAATGAAAATTTGTTTTAGAATCCTATCCAGGGAAGAATTTTCATTCCAAACTGATTCCATTCCATAAGGATTCTATGGACACATGTAGACTCGGTATACTTTAAATCGGCGATTCTCAAGTATAGTTGGCAGGCCTTTTGGGCTCATCCAAAACAAATAATATGCATTATATGAACTGCAACACTTCTGCTTGTGCATTATAAATATAAATATATATTGTCAAACTTTAAAATAAATTGTGTTTAAAATAACAGTAGAGAGGTTATAGCCAAAGTTTAACTGAATGACTGGTTTAATCGCCCAAAACAAATAATATGCATTATAATGCATTGTTACATTTTTATAAAAGATCGGAATAGGGAATGGACAATATTGAATTTGAAAGGGGCCGTAGCTTAAAGGTTCGACAATCTCTGCTTTAATTTATACACGACATTTGAAAAATATAGAATTAATATTTTTCACACTTGTGCTTGTGCATTATCAATACAAATTTATGTTGTTAAACCTTGTAAACGATTCAAGCCAATGTTTCTGTTATAGTTCAACTGAAGGAAGATTCAAATTTATATTGTAGGATCAAATATGTATACACACAAATTAAATATATATTTGCTGTACTCGGGCCTTTTAGGCCCATAGCTTGACGGTTTCTCTCCATCCCTTCCGATCTTTAGCTCGTGTCTTCCAGTCTTGTATCCCCTTTTCTCTTAAATCTTCTTTCACTGCGTCCAGCCATTTACTTTTCGGTCTTCCTCTTCTTGGTTCCCCTAGGTTTGTATTCATTAGTTTTTTTGGAATCCTGTTGTCTGATTGCCTTTCTAAGTGCCCTAGCCACCTCAGTCTTGCTGCCTTGACTTGATTGCTGAGCTTTGGTTGTTTGTAAAGGTTCCTTATTTCTTCGTTTGTTCTTCTTACCCATATTTCTCCTTCCTTCTTCCCTCCAAATATCCTCAGAATTTTTCTCTCTCATACATCTATTCTCTCTTTCTCTTTTCTATTGAGGATCCATACTTCGCTCCCATACAGTACAGTTGGTCTTACGACTGTTTTATATAGATAGGTTTTTGCTTTCCTAGATACGTTTTTGGATTTTAGTATTTTGTTGAAAGCACCTGCACATTTATCTCCTTTGGCTAATCTTGCTTCAATTTCCTTCTCTTCGTCCTCTGTTTCCGTTAAGGCAATTCCTAATATATTTTTTGACCTTCTCTATCTTTATACTGTTCGTTGTTCCCATTTCTACTATCGGGTCGTCCTTTTGTTCTTGGGGTTTTTCTGTTGCCCCTAGTTCCATAAATTTGGATTTGCTCTCGTTCATTTTCAGGTTTACTGTTTCTGCTGCTGTTATAAACTTCTGGCGTATTTGGGTTTACTCTAGTCTTGTCCTGGCTAAAAGTAGGTACTACGTCGTCAGCGTATGCTAATATCTGGTGTGATCTTGTTCTTAAGGTACCCGATCTGTTAATGCCGCTTATTACTCATTCTAGAAGTATATTGAAAAGCATTGTTGACAATGGGTCTCCTTGCTTTAACCCTGTGCCTGTTGGGAAACTTTCAGAAATCCGGCCATTAAATTTAACTTCTTTTTTTGTATCTTTTAGTGTCATTTTTGTTAAATTTATCAATTTTCTTGACACCCCTAGTTCTTCCATTGCATTGAACAGCTCTTTCCGATTTACCGAATCGTAGGCTTGTTTGAAATTAACATTAACAAATTAAATACTGTAGGTAATAAAGGTCTATTGTATATATATGTATATATACACACATAGCTTGCCAAATGGGTGTTAAAACATTGGTTATGCATACAGCTTTAAAAAGTTTGTTCATTTTGTACTTCTTTCGGAAATCACGATATACTGAATATCAAACAAATTTAATATCAAAATTTCTATTCTATCATTGTTTTTTATACAGCCAAAAATTCAAAATTGGATTCTCTATTAAGGATATAGTGTTTAAGTACTTCAAAATCTATTGTGTTTGAACTAGAATGTAAATTATTTGTATGATTTCCATTTCACTCTTCATTAGAATACCAGAAAATGATAAATTGAACATTTGCAACTAAAAGCGGACTAGGTAAACAACCCTTGTGTCGCCATTCAGAGAAGAAACCAAGGTATTTTTTTTCTAAATTACTGTTTCTGTACTATAGAAAATTCTATATTATTGAAACTACATCTTGACCTAAAACAACCGACAATTACAATTAGAATGTCTAGTACTCTGTAAACAGTGCAGCTTCGTTAATCCAGATCGATAAAAATTCCCCCCCATCAAGATTTAAAACATTGAAACACAAACTACACAATTACAGCAAGAAAGAGTACAAATAAATTCGAATTATAAACAAATTGATTTTGTTTAATATAATAACAAATTTTTTTGCTGTTTTGTGTTAATGTATAATGGCTTTTTCTTTTAATCTGCTTAATAAAACAACGCCTTGCATTAGAATGCTGTTTACTTCACTTACTTGCACCCACTGAAAGCACCGAGAAAATGACCAAAGAGCATATATTTATTCACAATTTTATTACAAAATTCTTCTGCAAAAGTATTCCAAATCTATCGTTCATCTCATCGTCAGGTTCTCAAGTGTCTGTAATTCAATCTTGATCACTGTCTAGTTGCCCAATTAAAAGCTCTCTTAGAACTAAGTTGTGAATCAATACAATTCAACATTTGCTTAATGGGGTTTACTTAAATTTTTATTTACTGATTAGAATTTCCATCGTCGTGACAATTGACTCAAACAAGCGACAAAGTAGCTTCCAACTTTTTTTAATAATTTTTCAGTTAGTTTTCTATGATTCATGCAAATTATCATGCCCTGTCCAAATTGTAGCTCTTCAAAGTGTTTATTAATTCATTGTCCAGAGTTAGATAAATTTTTTCCCTAAGCCACTTTAATATTTTGCGTCACATTGAACCATTGCATCTGGTATTACTGTACAGTTGGGTAGTGAAACCATAACTCTAAAGTTTGGATTAAAATTAATCCATTCTCTGAGGAATTAGTGTATGTATTAATTTATCTGAACGGATTTTTTTTATGTGCTTTATAAAACTGTTATGAACCATTCTCAAATGTGTTCCGATTATAGAGTTGAATGGCACAAAACCGCCCAAATTACTGTAGTGTCTGAATTAGCGAAGCTGTACTTCTGTATATGCTGCAAAATGATCTGGTTAAGGGACCAACCTGGTATGAACCACTTATTTTAGCTTATATTGTGCTGTCTCAACTATACAATAAAAATTCGTAATTATTAAAGCATAGAGGTAGTACGTGAAACTTTAATCTACAAATTTATTTCTGGTTTAGTTAAAAGATTACTTAAAATTTTCAGTAGTAGTAAGAACCTTACTTCATTTTCTAAATAGCTGCCCAACTGCCGTGATGTGGTACCTGACTGCATACCTGGCCAAGTTACCAATCTATGATTACACAGGATTGACCAAAAGTTGAATTTAATTAAAAATATTTTTAGCTAGTTAAAACCAGTGGCTTCAGTAGCCACTAGGTTGTACCACCTCTACTTTAAATAATAAAATCGATGCAAGCTTTTTTTAATATAATGTTAAAATTTTTATTGAAATGATGAACAATGAATAGTTTACTTCATATATGTGGAATTTCAGGTTGGTAATTTAGTTTAGACTTTTGAAGTTTTTGTTAGTTTAATATTAAAAAAACCTGATCTTAAATAAACCATCTGTATATTTTGGTAATAATTAGTATGTATCAAACAGAATTTCTAATATTTCTTATTGCAAGCATACATTTTAAAAGTTTCCATTGCATCTGTAGCCCATGTGTGCACCAGCGCCACCTCTTGTGTACGACTAGAACTATTTGTGTTAGTTCATTCCCTTTGCCCATAAATATAATTTCAAGAAAGTGAATTTCTTCCAAATTTTAAGTGATTTTTGTGCCCCTTAAATAATTTAAAAAGGTTTCTCTGTTTACAAAGAATTATTATACCAAACAATTTATTATTCTATTAAAGTTTCTCGGATATTTAAAATTATTATTGAAATAAATCGTAAAAAAATGTATTTTGTGTAAAAGAATAAGTTAACTAAATAAAATAATTTTTACTTTCTTAAACTGACCCTGCTATGTTCTGAGGGGAAGACTTGGAAAAACTAATTGCACTTTTGTTAAGTAGGTTAGACATTCATCAAGAAATTGCACTAATAAATGTTGGGCATTTTGAGCTCGTAATGGCAAGCTTCAGATTTGGAACACACTATGTATGCATCATAAATGGGTTGAAAATAAAAATAGGTGAAGGTGAAGCTGATCAATCAATCGATGTGTCGAATTGAATCAAAGTGAAGTAGGGGAAGCAAAAAGTATGATTCAAAAGTGGGAAGTCTTTTGTTTTAAGAGCTCTTTGATCAAGAGCATAATTTAGATTCAGTTGCATTTTATAGCCAAATGTACTTTAAATTATTAAGTTCACGCAATATAATTAATATATAATGTTGTATAACACATAGGTACTATTTTGTAGGTTATTAGATATGCCTGTGTTCTCTAACCATTGTATTGCTATAATTATAATGAACTGACTTCACTGTACGAAATAATTATAAAAAAATTGTGATGTGAGGAAAATAATCCTCTTACTGATACAGTAAAATATGTAAGTCGAAGTGGTAGGGATGAAAATAATAGACTTATTGGAACTTCAACTTATCATCCACAGATTTGCATACATAAAAGTATAGGAATTTCCCCAAGAGTATAAGCGAAATAATAGATTATTTTTAATAAGCCACTTTCAAAAGTTCACTTATTTTCTATAATCTGTATCCATATCAAATTTTCAGAAATTTGTTAACATTTATTAATACAAAGTAAAGTCTGGCTTGGCAGGGTTTTCCGTTCAATTATAAAATTTTTGTAAAATAATTGCTACCATTAGTCTTGCATTTTAGATTTTTTAAAAGTAATTCAGAAAATCCTTCAGTTATGTTTTAAGTAATATTGTATTATATTTTATTTTTACTTTATTTCTTGTTAACTTAATGTCAGACGCCACTGTCAGGACTTTTTTTTATTAGTTAACTATCTATTATATCTATTCAATGAGTCGCCAAATGGGTCAGAATTAGTTTCTTACATATAAAAGAAGTAAACACGGTTACATTTCTCTCTAACATATGATGTTTTCTCTTAAGATATAAAATCATTATTCGCAATACATATACTATTTTTCTCTTAAGCATAAATTTTTCGGTTACACATGGCCCTACTGAAAGAATATCGAGGACCATTGCGAGTTGACATTAGTAGGCAAAACAAATTAGACTATTTAAAGTGTTGGATTCGTTTAGAAATGGAAAGTATTTGCCCGAAGATTATTGAGCGTGAGATAAAAAGTTTTTACACACGTGCTGGTCAATGCCAACTGATTAATGGTGGACAATTTTAACATTTCCCTTAGGTATTCTTTTTTCGTGTTTTTATTTTCATTAAAAAATTTGAATTTTTTGAACTTTATGCTGTATGCTTCTGGTTATGCTCCTGGTTTTTAGGCGATAGTGCCATCATTGCAGATTGGTCGGCAAAGCCAAGTGATTTTAAGATACTGTTGAGGATGATTGTTTTTGTAAAAGAAAGTGTATTTTCAAATGCATTCGCTAACCTAGTAAAATGTAATGTTCTAGTTACGTAGATATTTGTAAAAAAATAGAAAATTATGAAACAAGTATGATTCATTAATCAGGTTTACCCAAATCAATACCATCAATATAATAATAAACCGACAACACCAAATAACAAAGAACTGTATTATCAGACGCAGACGAGTACGACAGTATCGCCTCCTTTATATATATATATATATATAGTTCAGCGCTTCGGGCCTAGTGGCCTATGGCTTCGACCGCGTGCTTCCACGCCTTTCTGTCTTTTACTATTTCTTCCCAGTTTGTAAGTTTAAAGTTTCTCAAGTCTTGCTGTACGTCTCCCCACCATGTATTTTTCGGTCTCCCTCTTCTATTCCTTCCTTCTGCTTCCATTTTTATGGTTTTCGTAACCGGTTCATTTTCATTCATCCTTCTTATGTGCCCCAACCTGGTTTGCTTGATAATTGTTGTTAGTTTGGGCTCGTTATATATTTCTTCCAGTTCTAGGTTGGTCCTTCTTCTCCATTCTCGTTTATTCCTCCTACTATTTTTCTTAGGATTTTCCTTTCCCAGATGTCTATTTTATTTTCGTATTCTTTTGTTATTACCCATGTTTCCGCTCCAAAAGTTACTACCGGGCGGATCACTGTCTTATATAACCTCATTTTTGTTTCCCTTTGTATACTTTTATCTTTTAATACTTTGTCTAGGGAAACCACACATCTCGATCCCATGGTTAATCTTCTCTTTGTGTCTGCTCCTTGCTGTCCGCTGCTTGTCATCTCAGCCCCTAAGTACACTGTACTATTCACTAGGTTGAACACATATTTTTTGTCGGTGTTTGTTGCTTGGAAGGTCAAGTTTTGCGATTCTTCTTGCGTTCTGTTTCCTAATATCATGTATTTTGTTTTTTCTTCGTTGATTTGCAGTCCCACCAACTTTGTTTGTTCTTCTATTTTTTTTACTATTCCTTTAAGTTCTTCTTTCGTTCGTGTTAGCAGTACTATATCGTCCGCATATGCTAAGATTTGGTAGGGACCTGTTATGATATTATTTTCTAAATTTACTTTGCTTTTCCTCAATACGTCCTCCAAAACTATATTAAAAATGGTTGTCGATAGTGGGTCCCCTTGTTTCAATCCTAAGTTACTCTGGAATTCTTTAGATTGTGCTGCTTTAAATTTGATTCCATTTTTTGTCTCTTTTAGTGTCATTTCTATTAGTTTTATTGTTTGTTCCGTTATGCCTAGATTTTTTAAGGCTTTATATATTCCCGTTCTCCTTATTTGATCATATGCCTGCTTAAAATCTACAAAGAGTGCATGTATAGGTATGTTTTTTTTTCTGCATTTTTCTTGGCATTGCTTTAGTATGAAGATCTGGTCTATGACTGATTTTCCATTTCTGAAGCCAGCCTGATATCTTCCAATCTTGTTTTCCGATTCTTGTTTTAAAATTCTATTTATAAGTTGAGATAAAATTTTGTAAGCCACACTTAATAAAGAAATTGGTCTGTAGTTAGAGGCTACACTTCTGCTACCTTTCTTGTGTATTGGGCATATAAGTGCTTTTGTCCATTCTTTTGGCATTTCTCTTTTTTTCCCATACTTTTTTTATTAGCTGGTGCAGTCTTTGCCATATTGATTCGTCTGCGTATTTTATTAATTCCGCTTCTATTTTGTCTGAACCTGGACTTTTGCTGCTTTTAAGTTTTTTCACTATTTCCATCATTTCTTCATAAGTTTGAGTTTTCAATTTTATTTCTTCTTTTTACCTCCTTTATACAGTCCCTAAATTGTTTTAAAAGCTTCAGGTAAATTTTTTCCTTTAAGAATTCTTAAGACAAAACTGCAAGAAAAAATTTGCTCCACAGCTTAGTTTTCTTGTACGAATGGTGTTAAAGTTTAGTGCAGAATTTTAGCCAAATGGTTATAAGAAAAGCTGTCATAACAAGTGGAGGCGGAAACACAGCCTACTGAACTTACAATTTCTCAGTTTTCGAATTTTGATTTTTTAAACTTTTGCGTTGATTGTTGTTAATTTGGATAAAATATGGTTTACTTAATTTTAAGCATTATCTATGATTAAACGTATACTTCATTACATGCAATATTTTAAACAATATTGCGATTGTTAGTTGTGGTGCGATAATTTCTTTGAGCAGTGTATATTCCCATTTCTTTTTGTTTTAGTTTCTATTGGCTTCTAAAAATTTTAATATACTTTTTGGTTAAAATACGTTTTGTTTGAAAATTGGTTAAGTATTATGTAGTAACCATTCAGTTATGCCCACGCTACAAATCTATCCCTTTTTGGGGGAGGGGAGATTTAACAAATCATTGTCGGGGAGGGGGGGTCTTTAATATTTTTTGGAGGAATCCGAATCCTGTTGCTTGCTTACATTTTTTGTTCAAATTTTTTAAAATACGGGCATTTATGCCGAAACGCTCTATATAACAATTAATTAAATTATCATGTTTATTCGTAATATTTCTACTAAGTATGTAAGATGTCTCCCGTGTAACCCAACAAGACATTTTATTATTCCTAATTATCACATTTCTTTGAATGCCTAATCATCTTTCATTTTAATTCCCCAAGCATTTTGTCTAACTCTCAGTTCCTTACACTGTTGTGTGCGAACCTTAAAATATTCCCGATGTTTAGCTCAGACACTCTGTATATTAAATAACAACTGTTATTCTCATTCACACGGATAATTTAGAATTGCAAAACTGTAACAATTAACCTTTTCATTATTTTAACCTCTGAAAATTGCATAGGCAGTGTTTAAAATATATTTTACTTCTACGAAAAATTCTTATGTAATTTATGATAAGAATTTACAGTTTTAATTTAAAGTGGTAAGTACAGAAATTTTTTATTTAGTTACAATAAAACTATCTAACGTTTTATCTGAAAAATTTCAAGTGGAAAGTAAATAGTTCCCATACGGTTTATTGCGAAACATCATTAGACATGGCAATCTAGATCTAGAAAATAACATGTTCTATAAAATACCCTAGTAAACTAAACACCTCCGTTTTAATTTAATTATATTTTTGAACAACAATTTTATAAAAACTTGTACAGACTACAGTATTCCAACCGACTGTTTTGTATAAATTATTAAAACAGCCAAAGTGGAAACTCACATTTCCACGTATTAACCGCAAAGTTTTGGTGTTCCTGTTATCAAAATATATTTAATTAGTTGTGTAACAAATTCCAACTACGTTTAGAGTTTTATCGACCTTTCGCCCTGCAGGCTTTTGAATCACCTGAAACCTCCATTTTAAATTAGCGCTTTCATTTGAGATAAAGGAATAATCTGGAATAAATTTAATGAAATAACGCTAGAATATTTTAGGCTGTAGAATTACTTTTGAAATTCAGAAAACGCGAAATAATGCTGATAGGCCCGAACCGTCGGTAAGGAAGCTTCCACGGTACGCAAGTTTCATTTCTGTAATAAAGGGACGCATTTTGAAGACATCTGCGAGACGTTATTATGAGAGTTGAATTTGGTGCCATCTAAAGTGAAGCGAAATTTAGAGAAAACACAGATAGACCGAGACGCAGATTCACACGTTTAAATGACATTAGTAAACAATGAAAAGCTATATTAAATTCCATATATTATTCGGAAAATATAAAACTCTGTAAACCCAAATGAAACTAATTATAAAATGTGTTTTAGTTGCCTGGTGAATATAAATTTTTAATGCCCTGTAGAACTTGCTTCGTAATAGCAATATATTTACAGTAGTAGGAATAGTTGGCATAGTATTTACTTCTATAACACGGTAGTTAAGTAAACAAACTGTCAATGTAGTGGAAAACTGTATTCTTACCATGGTAAAAATCAATATAGGGGGAGGGGTACAACAAAGTTATAAATGTGTAAAAATTACATTCAACATAATAGCAGGAATTTCACAAAAACTCTGTGTTATGCGAGATTTTCCGCAATTCTTTATACTATATATAGGACCATGAATTTAAACAACTATATATGTATGTTCAAAATTACATTTAATGGAATTTCACAAAAGCTAAAAAAATACCGTGTTATACGATGTTTGCCGCAATTCTTTGCATTATAAGGGATCAAGAATATACAAAAACTAATAGAAATGTTAAAAATTACATTTAATATACCAGCACGAATTTCACAAAAGGTTAAAGATACCGTGTTATACAAGGTTTTCAGCAATTCTTTGTATTATATGGGATCAAGAATATACAAAAACTAATAGAAATGTTAAAAATTACATTTAATATAATAGCAGGAATTTCACAAAAGCTAAAAATACCGTGTTATACGAGGTTTGCCGCAATTCTTTCAATTATAAGGGATCGAGAATATACAAAAACTAATAGAAATGTTAAAAATTACATTGAGTATAATAGCAGAAATTTTACAAAAGACAAAAATACCGTGTTATGCGAGATTTGCCGCTATTCTTCGTTTGATATGGGACCAAGAATGTACAAAAACTAACAAATGTTAGAAATTGCATTTAATATAATAGCAGGAATTTCAAAATAGCTCAAAAATACCGTGTTATGTGAGATTTGTCGCAATTCTTTATACTAAATGGGACTAATATTTAACAAAAACTAACAGAAATGTTAAAAATTACGTGAATTATAATAGAAGGAATTTCACAAAAGCTCAAATTCGCTGTTACGCGAGATTTGCCGCAATTCTTTGTACTAATGGGACCAAAATTTTACATAAACTAATGCAAATGTTAAAAATTACGTTTAATATAATAGCAAGAAGTTCATAAACGCTTAAAAATTCTGTGTTATGCGAGGTTTGCCGCAATTCTTTGTATTATACGGGACCAAGAATTTACAAAAACGAATAGAAATATTGAAAATTACGTTTATATGTACTAGGAATTCTACAAAAACTCAAAAATACCCTGGTTTGGCGCAAATATTTGTACCATATGGGACCAAGAATTTACAAAAACTAATAGAAACGTTGAAAATTACGTTTAATATAATAACAAGAATTTGACAACAGCCAAAAATATCGTGTTATGCGAGGTTTGCCGCAATTCTTTACATTACATGGTACCAAGAATTTACATAAACTAATATAATAATATATGTTGTACATTACGTTTAATATAATAGCAGGAATTTCACAAAAATCAAAAATATCGTGTTATGCGAGGTTTACCGCAATTCTTTGTATTATATAGGACCAAGAATTTATATAAACTAATATAAATGTTGTAAATTACGTTTAATATAATAGCAGGAATTTCACAAAAGTAAAACATGCCGTGCTATGCGAGGTTTGTCGCAATTTTTGCATTATATGGGATAAAGAATTTACAGGAACTAATATAAACGTTGAAAATTACGTTTAATACAACAGCAGGAAATTCACAAAAGTCAAAAATATCGTGTTATACGAAGTTTTCCGCAATTCTTTGCATTATAGGGGACCAAGAATTTACAATAACTAATATAATAATATATGTTGTACATTACGTTTAATATAATAGCAGGAATTTCACAAAAATCAAAAATATCGCGTTATGCGAGGTTTGTCGCAATTCTTACATTATCCAAGAATCAATACAAATAGAAGACAATGTAACAAATTATACCATTTAGTGTTTATACTGCATTTTTATTTTAATTTGATTCCTCTTTATTTACAATCTGCCAATCAATACAGGCATTCAGTAACTTCCATGACATTGCTAATGTCTTGTGGGTAATTGCCTAATTAGCAATTTCCCTTTATAACCTAAAATAGTTAGGCTTTTGATGTTTATACTGCATGAAACTTAATATTAAAAATAGTGACAACTAAACAAAGGCCTTAGAAATTATGATACAAAATAAAATACGGGGCTTGCGTTATATTTTTTGTGTAAGGAATAGCGATTTAAAGAATACAATTGTTGAATAATTACATACATATATTCAATATAATAGGATTTTCATAAATGCTAAAAACCGTGTAATACGAGGTTTGCCGTAATTTCTGTATTATATTAAGCTAAGAATTAATACAACGGGGGAGGGGGTTTATACTTCCAAATTCTAACAAAAGTATACCATTTTATTTTCCTATACTGTCATAAAAAGCAAATTACAATACGAGGGTAACTTGGCTATAGGAGATATACACAAAAAAGCATATTAAAAAGAATCTTTACGGTAAATATTACACGTTTTTGACATACAATTCCCACTAACTAATCAAGTGTACACTGGAAGAAAAATGTTTTGTAGGTAATGAGACAATAACTAAATTACATCGTTCGGTATATACATTATAGTTTTACTTAAGCTCTAGGTATATGGTAATTGGATCATGGTCATCATACAAATATTTAATTTTTGGTATCGCTGTTAGTCAATTCTTTTATTGTTAATTTTAGCTATAGCACATTGCTGGTCTTAGTTTCTTCATATTTTTTCTACGTATGATAAGCTACAATTGAATTAATCACTACTAGAAAACGGCAGCTTTGTATTTGTATTAAAATCTTATAGCTTGAAGTGTTAATGACCATGTTTACTGCAAAACTTTGCTTTCGGCACACCATTATTTAATGTTATCCACAGGGAACTTGATTAATTCGAAATACAGCTTTAAACGGAATTTAAAGAAACTCGTATAACCCATAACATTTGTATATCTCAAAAGAAAAAAGTCCATACCACAAACTTGATAATAATTAAACAATTAAATGAAAAACATATGCACGTTTTCAAAACCGAAAATCTCCATTGTTCTTAGTCATTCGGCATACTTTTAATTGGCGAGATTTACTCTTGGCAGATTTCTACATAACTTTAACAGTGTCATGGTATATACAGGGTGTCAGTTTGATAACGTATAATATATCTATAAAAGTTATAGAAACATTGAAATATTCTACAAACCGTTTCTACAGCATGGAGGGGTATCATCATGACTCATACGCTAACTTTCCCCATTCAACCCTCACGATCTAGCATCTCCAACAAAAACAAAATTTAAATGGTAACACCCATCTCGTGATGCCTCATTGAGAAGCTCTTACAAAATGCTATTCAATAGTAGCAAACATTGTTTTTACATGCATTTTTCTTGTTGGGGTAGTTAGAGCTTAAGGGGTTGAATGTGGAAGGTTACCTTATGAGTAGTCGTGATGATTCCTCCTCCATGTTATAGAAACGGTTATCTTTTGCTTCCAGAAGTATATCACATTGTACGTTTTCAAATTGACACCCTGTATGTAAAGGAATACGGAATGTCCATTTTCGACAATAAGTTAAAAATCTGGAACTGCAAACGGAGGTTATTTTTTGGTGGTATTTTTTTCGCAATTATCTTCCATTTCAGCAGCAAAACTCACGGGATGCAATCTAGCCTTAACCATTGAGTCACTTATAAACCCTTAATTTATTAATTTCATACTGGAAAAATTAAAGGTAGAACCAAGCAGATAATGTTCTTATATAAATTGATAATGATAACTTCGATTTTGCAAATGCGAGTAAAATGTGCTATGCTAAACAACTTTCTAGATACATTTTTACTACATTTGCCCCTAATAAAAAGTGGTGTAGAAAATTAAAACCGATCTAGAGCTAACATTTTTTGAAATTTCAAAATCGAGTTGCAATTCCAATGTTGCATTCAGAGTTTTCTGATTACAGATTTTAATTTGTTTGATTTCATCCTAACCTCCCTTAATGTGCTTTCTTTTTAAAATGTTTTTGTGCAATAATGCAAATAAAAATATTTGTATTAGTATTTTTGATTGGAAAAAATTACAGGATTATGAAAAAGAAGAATTAATTCTATTTGTTCACTAAATAGTAATTTTAAATTTTTTCTGTATCTTCGAATAACCATAGCTGAGTAAGAGAGCGTATCTACACTGTTTCCGTTGACGTAGTGTTCTGGCAATCGAATATTACGTTAAAATCTGAAAGCGATTATACATCCATTTCCGCTGTTTCTACATTATATGCATAATAATTATATTATTTTGCACATAAAAGCAATTTTATATTGAAACATCTGCTAAACCGACTAACCAAACAGATCTTACATAATCAACTTTTCAACAATTTTCTACAAAACTTTATTAACAACCATGTCAAAACAACAAAAACAAAGTTGGACGTATTTTTCAAACTTCAGAAGAAGTTAAATTGGATCTAAAAAAGAGGTATGAATTAAAATTTCAAAACTTTCCTATTGAACTCAATTAAAAAAGTGAAACGGGCAGGTTATTGTGAAATTTCCTTCGCAAAACTTTGTTAACAAAATTTGAAGCGGGCTACAAGCGTTTATCTTTGGTTCTGGAAGAAGTGTTCCATTTGAAAATAAAAGATAAAAAGTTGATTTTGGCTATGTTGTATGTGGTTTAAGGTAGTCTAAACAAACAAGCAATAGAGCAACGGTTTAGTAAACAGTTAATTCCTAAGAATGCTAATTATCATCACTACTGCAAGATACTATTAATCTACATCACGTAAACAGAAAAGAAAATAATATACAATTGAATGAATAACATTAATTAATTAATAAATACTTTTCCGTAAGTATTTCATTAGAAAACTTTGTGTTCAGGTAATGTTAACATATTACAATTTACTTTCGGCTTAGACCGCGTCGTCATTTGGGAACTACACCCAGCATTATCAGGTAAGGACCGACCTGTAGCTTGTCTGCCTTTACAAGCATTTACTCTAGAAGTTTGAGCCATATTTGTTCGTCTCAATTCGGATTTGAGTTCAGTGTTCTATTCACTGTGAAGATGCAAGCTGCAATGTCTTGCGAAACGTTAGTCCTTACTAATAATGCTGGGTGTAGTTCCCAAATGACGACGCGGTCTAAGCTGAAAGTAAATTGTAATATTGACAGTTCGAGAAACCGCGAAAGCCTCAAAGAATATATGTTAACATAGGTATAGATCTTTCCCCAGCCAGTGGCGAAATTACCTGCTTCGGTGAAGGGATAACCAATTCGAAATGGTCGGTTAAGATTACTTAGCTTGTTACGCACAATGTAAGTTGTCAATCATTTGTGCAGGTAGACACTGGCAAACCAAACACTTATAGTTTTGTTTATTGTAACATTATCGCAGATGCGTTCCCATTCAGTACATCCAAATTATTAATAATATAATTCAAATAGAAGAAGGTTATATCCAAATTTCCAGCTAGATTGATTTTGCCTCTATTTTTGCATGAAATTCTATGAAGAAGATCCCCATAGCGCGTATGTTTCACGCACAAAAAAGCTTTCTCCAATATATGAACCGTTTATTAGGGATATGTGAAGACCACTCGTGAATTCGGAGTTTGTTGAAAACATGAAAAAGGTCGCGTGAGCGAATGAATAGCAAAACGTGTCTGAAAATACAAATCTCATTCATTTTGACAAATACGATCTAGGACAGGCTTATGATTTATTCCGGTGGGGATGGATTTTATTTCTGAGAAACTCTGGGCGAAAACAATTCCAAACTGTAAGCCTTTCATAACTACTTAGGAAACGTGTTAGTGCAAAGACGGCGGAAAATGATCTAGGGTTACCTACCAGATTACCCAACATCTGCTGTACCAGAAGTACCCTTACCAAGTTGAAATTATGATAAGTTTAAAATTAGATGAGGTCTCGAAACGTGTACTTAAGGACTGGTTTAACCAAGCAACTTTGAATCAACAGTGTGTGTAATCATTATCTATGAACCACATCCCACTAATCCATGGTTCGATAACGCAAAAACGGATGATTTAAGTAATTAGTGCGAATCCGACAATTTATAAGAACAGAGAATTTATTGCAAATGTTAGTTGGAATGGAACTTAGTCAATGGGACCGATTTTTAACAATAATTGAAAATACTGATAGGGGACTACGAGAACGTGTTTTTGTCGGACAATAACAAGAATGAGGTTATCAGAAATTCTCCCAAATCAGTTTGTAGGGTTAGAGGTTTTTATGTTCATGAATGAACTTTGGAAAGCACATTTACCTGTCAATTTTATCCAATCCCGTCGATTGATGAAGGACTGTTTGATGTCTCTCCATTTCCACGACACATGGTGTTGACAATTCCAATTCTGCAAAAAATTTTGATGAATTCGTGACTTGTAATTGCATAAATTTGTAGTTTTGAGAGATGCTTTGATGATTTACATCATATAAATAAGAGGTGCAAAACATCAATATCCACAACATTGACATTCGCTGACCTTATATTCTAAATGCAATATAACTGAAATTTGTAATGAAATGTTAATAATCGGCATGTGCGACACACGTAGGTGCCGCAGTTAATTGAATCAGAGAGATTTGGTTAGTTAATACTATTTACCGAAGATAGACGTGACTAACTGATACATATAAACCAAATTACGGTTTTTTGTGTGAATACCACCAGCGTGGAAATTGAAAATTTTTTGGAGCAGATGTTCGAGTCTGATGAACACATGCTCGTCAAAAACCTTATTTTTTGCATTGTTCGAACTTACCTCTCCTGTTGAAAGGACGGACTCTCACGGCGACTTTTATTTTATCTGTAGACATTTTCTCCACAGTATGTAACTTCGAATTTATAAATAAAACACAATTATCACACGCTCTTTAGGTAAAAATCCAAATATTTATCCATTTTCAAACATAGTAAAACCGACACTTCACTTATAACAACTATATACACGCTCAACTTTCGCCATCTTACACCAAGTATATTTTGGTACACCGCTTGTAGAGTCGGCGCTTATTACGTTTCACGCGCATGGCAAATCCTTCGGCGTTGCTTCCATAGGCGGATCTTTTATCAACAAACATTAATTTTTAATAACAATTTATGAAACTAACTTTTTGTCTTGCGACACTTCGAAGCGAAACTTCTCATTACACCAATATCGATTCGCAACTGTCTTTACTGTCATCCAAACCATACATATTCAATTCATAATATATACGCTATAAAACGTATACAGAGCCGTTCCAAATTTGAACCTACTTAGTTGTTTAAAACCCAAATATTTTGATTATCTCAATATTGATTCTAAACCCGTATCTGTATAAAATACACGATTGTGTATGCCGTACGATACATGACTTTTATAAACGTGTTGCGCAAAAATAATCTATTTCTATCGAACAAAAGCCACTTTTAAACAATATCAATTATCTGTATTATGTAATATTCTGTTGTATACCACCTAAAAACATGTCTACATAATGATTTACCTATTGTTTTTTTTATAATTTGATTTTGCATAAATATTAAATATCCACATAATGATTTAAATATTTTAAAAAACTTGGATAACAGTCATACCCACTATAGAAACTACATTGACAAAATATTCTGTACTCAATTTTCGAATTTTTAAATATTTTTCAATTTCTTAAAAATTCCATCTTAACTAACAATACAAGGCAAAACGATTTATTTTGCAACCTCTACAAAATTAGATAGTGACGCCAATGTAATCCAACAATTTTCGCTAACCTGAGCACGCTACTTTTACCTGCTTAGTTACCTTTACGTCATCACCTGCAGTTACCTGACTACATGACTCATAGTTACTTTATATTACACATACAGATGCCAACACTGTCCGGTGGCAACGCGGCTTAGCCAGATATACAGATCGATACCTTCCCAAAACCCCAAAACTACGTTTTGTACTGCTTTAAAACAAGAAAATTACAGTTTTTGATAACATTATTGGTTACTACTCTACAAATAATTCGTCAGAGATCATAAATTCAAATAATTTTCTATTACAAACAGTTTTGGCAAACCATTATACACTACATCAGAATTTGAAAAAAGTGTCCACATTGCTATGCTAAATATTAATTTAAATGCGTAAATCCCTGTATAACATAGACGTTCATTTATTTTCACTGCAAGAGGGAAGAAGACATTTTTAAAAGTATTCGTTTAAACAATTGAATAACACAGAAACAGCTACTACATCTAAATTCCCATAAATTTGTATTATTCTAATCTTCCATTGATGAGGACCTGAAAAATATACAAAGTGTTTCTAGTACAATCAGCAATATTAACATCACCAGATTATGATGTTCCACAATTCTATCTAATAATTCATTTGAAGATTTTGGTCATAAAAACCCAATCGTCTTTCGTTACGCGCTTTAACCAGGGTATTATAAACATAATCTAACATTTTTAGTATGTACCATTATATTATACAATCAAATTTCGATATAACAAACTTTTGAGTTGGACGCCGCTCTTTTAGAAGAAAATACATATAAAACTGTTTCTAAATAACGAAACCCAAACTAAAATAAGGTTTTCTAGGTAAAAGTATGTATTACGGTTATAATGGTGCTTTCTTAGCAGCAGTACAAGGTTAAATTTACAAATAAAATAATTTTTTTGAATGAATGTTATAAAACGGTTGACAAATTTTTAAAAAAGTGCAAATTCTTCAAAAGGATTTCTTAAGTTTGTCTAAATGTCAGTTCTAACAGGGATAAAATTAAGTATTATTTTCACGTATGTATATATAATCGTAGACAAGATATTATATAAGGTGTTATTTCTATATAACGTAATTTCCCTACAGCGAATTATATTTTAGGATTTATCGACTTCGTTATTTAGAAGTTTAGCTGTACATATATCATTATTATACTCTACACTTATACTGGATGAACAAATATGGTGGGCCCTATTGTTTAATGTGCTGTAAGCATTGGATACTTTAATGGCCACCATTTTAGTTATACCCTGTATAATATTACAATTTTGTAAATTAATTACTAAAGACTAACGAAACTTAAAATATATGTGCAAATATAAACATGAACTGAAACTTTCAAGATATGCAACCTTACACGCAGAATTATTAAATTTTGTTTGGATTGTAAATGCAATATACATATAATTTTTATACATATGTATACCAATAGCATGTAATAAATTGTAATTATAAAAAGTAGTGGGAAATTGTCTATTTATCAAAATTAGTAGAAACAGCTCAGTTAATTCTGCAGTATTGTTACTTGCATTTCATCAAGTAATAATCCCAATCACCTTAAAAACATTTCAAACAGTCTGCACTACAACGTTTACCCAGATGAAACTATTTAATAACGTCGTTCATATATTCAGAAATTTGCAATTGATACTAAAATAGGTATGCACTACATGCACTTAATTTTCTTACAAGCTGTATATGATTGTCATTTTACTCTATTTAATTAAATATCATACAAATCAAATTAAATTAAAATTACCAAGCACGTCTGTAAACACACATACAATAAAAACTATTTTATGTGACGTGTTTTGTAAACAATGCTGCAATATATTGATAAACGGGTAACATGATATCTACAAATATTTAAGAGGGAATTCTTTGTAATCGCTTGGAGCTCATTTTGAAAGAACTTCCGCTTTATTAAATTAAATTTCGTTGGATAGTTTATACCTTATACATAATTAACGAAAAAATAACGGCAAATGCTATATATACCAAATCATTTGAAATAGATAACGTATCAATAAAAAATAATCTTTATTTTTAAGCAAAGTTGTCCTCCCTACTGTTTACTTTGAAGACGTAAACAAGTAAACAAATTTTAGACTACTAAAAATTTTTCAAAAGTTGGTTATATAGAAAGTCAGTTGTTGAAAGGAAACCGGTAAATGGTTTTGTTCTAAGATAACATCATCCCGTTTTGCTATAAGTAAATTCTTGCCTTACCGCCAGATGACCAATACTCGCAATCACAATAGAATAATAGATAGTTTGTAAAACATGTTCCTAGTATATCTGTTTATCCTCATTCTAAGTGCGTCTCTGGTACTTACAGAGTTTATCTGCTAACACCAGAACTGTCTTCATGTATATTCAAGACAACAAACAGTAATTTTCCATTTTGTTGTTAAATCCTTTGGAAGATAATCTGTCACCGATATCCCTCTCTTCTGGAACTCTTCAGTCTTCTGACTGGTTTGCTTGACAGTTCGACAGCTTGCTTGGAATATTTATTTTCTATGTGGTGGTTTCCTTTTGTTTTCCACATGATGTCCATTTTTTCTTTACCTTAACATACTTATTGAAGGAAAACAGTTTCTTCTTCGTTCTTTTTGTTTATGTTATACTGGCTTTACTCGATCACCAGAGTCTCGTTAGCAAAAACAGGATGCACCGCATATGGATGATATTAGCTTTTGGATGGCAGATGGTGTATATTACGCATATCCAATCCCATAACAATCATCGCTTTAGCATTCGAGAAAGTCAATGCCCATTACATTAAGAACATACCTTACATACAATGCCTTCTTTGGTGGCGGACAAAATAAGATTAGAAATAGGCATACACATTTTATTATTGAAATAATTAAAATACTCTGGAGAAGTTTGCATTCGAATTAGTTTTTGATCAATTGCTATCAAACACAGCACCCATCTGATGGGTTGTTTTTTCGTACCTTGAGTAAAATGCACCTTGATCTGAGATACCTACAGCTTTAGCAATTTCGGAAATATTAATCACGCTCCGAGAAAAAAGCGAAAAGGAAAACAATTCAAAGGACCCAATAACTAACTTTTTGAATAATGATGGTTTTTAGAAAGGGGGGAATTTTTCTTACTCCGACTGTGCTTTATAGGATCAATTGTTTGAGATTTCTCTTTTGCCTTGATATGTACTGGTGGACAAATGAATAAATAACTGAATAATATACAGACTGGGAAACAGACAGAGCCGATAGGTAGAAAAAACAAAAAGAAATTACGCTAATAGTACATCCTGATTTACTTAGCTTACAAATCTGAATTAATCAATATATTACAAAAAAATAAATATGCGTCCTCCTTATAACATAAATAATATATTGTCTGACCTTTACAAATACACTTATATGGGAAACTCTACAAACAAAATTGGTTTGAATTTATAATGTTTATATAAAGATACCTTGCAAGGCAATGGCAAACCAGCGAGGTATTCTGCCTAGTAAATCTTCTCTGGAGTATAAGTGTTTACACTTCCCGTGGGTCGGACCCCACGTTAAACTGTAGGTCCTCTATGTCCGTGACACTCTTAAAACGCGCAACACAGGGATAGGAGAGAAGATCGCTACGTCTCGTAAGAGATAAAGCACTCTAAGAAGAAAAATATAAACATACATACCTTAAAGTTTTGTTTGCTCCTTGTAATTTGTCTCTTCTCTTCTCTTCTTTCTATCTTCTTTAATTTTTTGATAATTAAGATAATTCTGTAGCTGACCTATATTGTTCATAAAACTGACGGCCAAAAATCAACATAAATCTAAAAAAATGTTTTTGTAGTTTTGTAGTACCAAATCCCCAAAGCCCCTATCTGCATCATACGTATGTTTTTCGTCATCATTGGCACGACAGGCCTTTGTGGGCCTTGGCCTGCTCCACGATTTTGCTCCATTTGTTCTTGTTTTTTGCCATGTTTTCCCATTGTTGTACCCCTATCATCGTTAGGTCTGAGGTTAACTCATCAATAAATCTGTTTCTCAGGCGCCCAACCGATCTTTGTACTTCTGGGTTGCCCTTAAATATCTTCTTCGGTGGGAGCGCTTTGTCCATTCTAAGTATGTGTCCTGTCCATTGTATTCTTGCTGCCTTAACCGGTGTGAAACAGTAGCTAAACGATAGCAGCCATTTTGGTCGAATACAACCAAAGAGTCCACACAAACACTAAAATTGTAGATTGCCGATATACGAATTAACAACTAAATTTACAAATTTAACAATTGCATTTCACGTGTCTTCACAACAAGACATTGTTTTATTTTCTTAAATATAGCAGTTCTGTGTGTGTGTGTCTCTGCCTCTGTGCCTACGGGTGTTTCTTAATGTGTGTTTGTGTGTAATACATAGGGTGTCTAAAATATCGTAGATATTCATACGGCCTGCGATTCTTTACTGATACTATTAGTTGATTAGCCCTTGAATGAAGAATTTTTGGTTAAAATTTAGTTGTGGAACTATACACAGTTTTTTAGTTAGCGATTTTTCATATATTTGGTGGTTTCTGGCACCTCATTGTTGGTATTTTATTCTAATTATCTTCTAGTGTTACATAGCATGAAGACACTTTACTAGTCGAGATAACCAGATTTTCACCTTATTTTTTTTATGAAATACCCTATACATTTTTATATTTTAGCATTCCTATAATTTTTGTGTGCATAAAAGTATAGACACACACAAAAAAATTACAAATTAGTTATAATCCTACTATATTTCAACTTGCCTTGGAAAAGAGAACTTCATAATTTGCTGGTTCTTCAATTAATGAAGGCTAGCTGTAAGCTCTGAATATTGCCTTCCTTTTGCCAATTCAAATAGTGTGCACGCTCTAGTCACTCTGGTCCGTACTTTACTACGATGTCCAGCCAGCTTGTCCTTCTACGACTGAGTCCCCTTGTTCCTTCTATCTTCCCTTTCATAATCTTCTGTAACAATTGGTATCTACTATGGCTTAGTTGTGTTCCAGGCATCTGACTTTTCCCTTTTAAGGAGTTCTCATATAGTTTTTTGTGTATCCAGAACTTAAGTTATTTGTAGGAATTTTAGAAACTGCAACATTTCATATAATTCCACGAAATGCGATGCTTTGAATACCAATGCTTTTCATAGAATACTTCATTTCACATTTCCAAGACACTTCGTAGTAAAAGGAAAATACAACAAAATTGTCTAATACCATAGTTACTTCTAATTTTTTGTTAGCTGCAGTTCTCATGAACATACTATACATGTATCAAATACATTATGCAGAACTGTTCAATTTCGGGGGAACTTAAAATAGGTTCATATAGGTTATATAGTTGAATCTGCTGAAATAGCTACTAGTTGGTGTAAAATGGAAAAACAACATGTGGTTAAAAATTTATTCTATTTGAGAAATGTGCAAAAATACAGGATGTTCCATTTAAAAAAAACAGATTTAACTCAGAAATGAATCATTCTTTTGTTTCTTTAATTTTACCATTGAATTCTACTGTAAAGTAAAGCAATTTTGCTAGTTTAATTAAATCTCACATCTATTCTAATGAAAAAGCTAGCTGTGTACACTATTCTTACAAACAAGCTGCTCGTCAGATTACAGAACTCAAATGTTGGTATCCATAGTTGTTGTTCGTGGTAGGCAGTATTATTCTGCTATAAGAGATTCTAGCTGTAATATGGACTTTATACTGTAGTGTATATTCTTTAGAGAGATGTTTCTTCTGAAAAGTAAATCACATCAAGTCTGGGGGAAGGTGTTAGATTAGTCCGTTTCCAAAACAAAGAGTGGGGAAAAGGGAAATTTGGCTTACAAACGGTTATAGGTATAAAAAATAAAACAACATTAATTATTATCCTTATTTGTCTATTGTCTACATACAATAGGGATAACGGAAAACAGTTTTCAGCAATTTCTGAAAAAACTCTAGGACATGTAGTATTCTTCAAATCATCTTATTTAAATTATCCTTATCCCTAAAATCACATTTCTTTATCTAAAATAGAATCTTATATACAATTTATCTAATTATTGTTATTTAGATCCATTAATATTTGAAACAACTTATGTATTTTCTACCTTCTACTAACAATATTGTTTGCTGAATATTCACTAGAGAAGTACAACTCGGCTACATACACAAATTGTTCCAAAAGCTGGGCACCTTTTAATATCAAAACTATTTATTAAACTTAACATACTGTAAATAGGTAAATATATCTCTCATTGGTATGTTCACAATGCAAACTGTAAAATAATATTAAAAATATAGGTAACTTTAATTTTGTATCTGAGAATGATGTTTATCACAGTTTGCAATTGTGCTTTTTGATTATAAACGAAGCAATATATTTTAACCGCATACAAAAAGTTTCACTTTGCACCTGAAACAATGCTTTTAGATTCAATTTAGTACAAAGTTTCAAATTGTTAAGGCACCACGGTTAATATAAAATATTATAGTACATAACATCAAATAAAATAGAAACAAAATAAAATATAGCAACAAAAAAAATTTTAAAACTTACTATCATACTTAACAATACATAAGTCAAAACAGCTCAATACTGTTTTTTTTTCAAAGCTATACATTTTCAAAACTCAACGAAAAAGGAGTTTGAGATGTGAATAATCATATATGAAAATAGATTGTGAACTTCGTTCCATTCATCTATAATACGAAATGTGGTAGTGAAGGCCACTTTTCTCATATTTTCTTCCCCAGGAAATTAAAAAATTTATTGCCATTACTTACTTGAATCATTTGACTATAATTTAAATTTAAAAATTCTCTAATTGTTAGTAGGAAAAACTAGTTGGTTATTCTTCAGAAAAATGAAAACAATGGGCAACACTGGATCGGTTTATCATAAAACATTTAACAACCTGAGATCCTAAACCGAACCACTATAAAAATGTTAAACATCAAATAAAAGAAAAGAAAAAAACGGCTAGAATATTTCAAAGGTAATAATCGTTGCAGTATTATTTTTTGTACATCTACATTACTTATTGCTTCACATTACCAGTGTTCTTAACAGTCCATCAACTCGTTATGAATGTGTTGAAATTTTGCACGTTTAACTCTGGAAGGGCACTACCAAACAAAAAGAGTTCTATACGCAATTTCTAATAAAGAATAACGACGTGAATCTTTAATCACTTGACATCATGCAATCATGTCCATGTCTAAAGTTTCGCCATCAATTGGATCGATATGGCTTGTTGGTGATGGTAGACGGGGTGGCTCACATAGCATGGCATCTGCTACAGGACCCGGATGGGCAGGGGAGGAAAGTAACGGATCGCCCGTCAAACCATGCGGGGAAGATAACATGGGGTCACCATTTACTCTGTTAACTGGTTCGTCATCATCCATTAATTCTTCCATGGCAGATATGCTTAAGGTTGCGTCTGTTACAACATCAGGCATCTGAAATAATATCGTTTTTTAGATAAATGGTATCTAGAACAAATGTTCACCTAAAATAATTTACTAAAAATAATAAAGTGTACTGTAGGAAAAGAATTAGGGAGGTACAATATTAACATTGTGTTCAGAAAAAGGCAAAATTTAAAAATATATCTCGCCCAGTCAACAAAAAATTAAAATTAAGATTTTTGCCATTTCATAAAATTACATCACTAAACACCCTGTTTGGTCAAAAAGTGAAATTTGCAAATACCAGTCAAAAAATATGCACAATTTCTTGCTGCTTTACGAAAATTAAGTCCATCAATGATCAATTTGGCCCAAATGAAAAAATATCGACTCCCCAGCCAAAAAAATGTGTATTATGATGTTTGCTGGTCGACCAATGGTGAATTTGGCCCAAATTTAGTAATATCTACTCGTCAGCCAAGAATATATATATGATATTCTTGCTGTCCATCAGGTCCATCAATTTGCCCCAAATTTAATAATGTCTATTCCCCAGCCAAAACAAGATGTGTGCCATTCTTGATGTTTTATGGAAATCAGGCGCATCAATGGTCAGGTTAAGCCAAAATTTAAAATATCTCCCCCCTACCCAAAAAATACATATGATTTTCTTGCTGTTTTACGGAAATCAAGTTTACAATGGTCAGTTATATCTTCTTCTTCTTCTTTCACGGTTCCTTCTGCCCTTTCAGGCGTCGGATTGGGAGTCCCGGTCCTCTTTTATCCATTTCTTCCATGCTTTCCTATCTCTTGCAAAAACTTTCAACTCTGCTATTGTTTTCCCCTTCGATCTTCCTATGTCCACTATCTGATCCATCCATCTTCTTCTTGGTCTACCTCTTCTGCCACTGATCGGTTTTTCCATATCCAGTAACCTTTTTGTTAGTCCCTCTCTGTTCATTCTTGTGATATGCCCGTACCAGTTCAGCTGTTTTTCATTTATTTTTTCTAGTATTGGTGGTTGTTGTAACGCTTCCCTAATGTGCTCATTTCTGGTGTGATCCCATTTCGATATCCCTATGATCTTCTTCAGGTGTTTCATTTCCATCGCATTTATTTTACTTTCATGTTTTTTCTGCCAGGTCCAGTTCTCTGCAGCGTATATAATTATGGGTAAAGTTATTGTATTATGGATTTTTAGTTTCACTTCTGTTTCTATTTCCTTGTGGCCTAACAATGTATTGTTCAGCGCGTAGTATAGTCTCGTTGACTTGTTTGCTGTTTGCTAATTCTGCGTCGATTTTTCCGTCGCTTGTTAGGATTGTCCCTAGGTATTCAAAGGTTGTTACCATTTCTAGTGCTGCGTTCTTACATATAATCTCCCTGTTGTTGTTTCCACCCCTTTCGTTTATAATCATCACTTTTGTTTTGTTTGCGTTAATTTCCATCTTCATAATTTCTATTTCTTTAATCCAGTTATCTAGTAGGTTCTGCATTTTTCGTCTGGAGTCGGCTATTAATACCACGTCATCCGCATACATCAGACTGCTTATTGATATGGGAGTTAGATTATTAAATCCTATCACGGTATTTAATTCTGTTTTAGCCTTGATTTGTTTTAGTATCTTGTCCATTATAATCACAAATAACAGCGGGCTTAGGCTGGCCCCTTGTTTTATTCCTCTTTTTATTTTGAATTCTTCTGATCGATGTCCTGCTATTTGTACTCTGCCTTTCACTGTACTGATCGTGTTTCCAATTATTTGGATAAGTTTTCTTGGCACTTCTAACTCCTAGGGCACTCCATAGTGCTTGTCTGTTCACTGTATCGAATGCCGCTGTTAGGTCAATGAAGGTTATAAACAGCTCTTTTCCTTCTTCTATTGTGTTTTGTATTACGGTTCTTAGGATGAATATATTTTCGTTTGTGTGTCTACCCGGCCTGAAAGCCGTTTGCTCCTCCTCTAGCTTGGGTTCTACGTAAGCTCTTAATCTTTTCTCCAGGATTCTTGTAAATAATTTATGAGTAGTTTGGGCTAGGCAAATGGCTTTGTAATTCTCGCATTTCGATGTTTCTCCTTTTTTATGTATTGGCATGATTAGATTGGTTTCCCAGTCTTTAGAAATTCTTTCCTGCTTCCAGACTTCTTTCAATAATTCCCATAACCATACCTTTCCGTCGTCTCCTAGCCATTCGTTTAATCATCTCTGGGGCTATCTCATCCTCCCCACTTGCTTTCCCTGTTTTTAAATGTTGAATTCTTCTCTTGTTATTTCTTGGATTTCTGTTGCGTCTACATTCTCCTCCCCTTCTTCCCTTATTGCGTTCCCAAATTTTTCCGCATAGAACTCCTTCCAGGTTTCCATAAGTTCCACTTTGAGTTCATTATGTTTATTCCTTATTGCTTTTATTTCTTTGCCATATGATCCTCTTAGTCTTTTTACTGTTGTCCAGAATTTCTTTGTATCTACTTTGTATTTGTCGTTGATTTCTTCTCCATACTCTCTCCAGGTTTTCTTTTTCGTTTCTTTAATTGCTCTCTTTACTTTGTTTCTTTTCTCAACATAATTTTCTCTATCTTCCGTTGTTTTTGATTGGATGTACTTCTTCCACACTTGTTTCTTATCCTTTACTAATCCTTTTATTGCTCCATTCCAGCATTTTGTTCTCTTTAAGTGTTTGCTGAATTTTCTTCTACCGCATACTTCTTCTGCCACTTTTAACGTAGTTTCTCTAAATGCTTTCCCTTTAGTCTCTAGGTCCTCTTCCTGTCCTTCGTTTTGATTGCTAAATAGGGAGTTAGTCCTCTCCTGGTACTTCAACTGGATTTCTGGTATTTTTAGTTTATATGTTGCTATCCTGCTATAGCTTATTTCTTCTGTTTTGTTTATTCTTGCTCGAAGTTGAGCCGGGTCAGTTATATAAAAATTTAAAAATATCTATTCTCCAGCCAAAAAAAAATGCATGATATTTTTGCTGTTTACGGAAATTAATGGACAACTAAATTAAAAAAAATATCTTCTCCCCAGCCAAAAAAATATGTAGGATATCCTTGCTGTTTTATGGAAATCAGGTCCATCAATGGTGTATGTGACCCAAATTGACCGGATTTCCTTAAAAATATCTATTCTCCAGCAAAAAAAAAATTGCACGATATTTTTGCTGTTTACGGAAATTAATAGACAATTTGGGCTAAATTAAAAAAAATATATCTTCTCCCCAGCCAAAAACATATGTAGGATATTCTTGCTATTTTACGGAAATCAGGTCCATCAATGGTGTATGTGACCCAAATTGACCAGATTTCCTTAAAAATATCTACTCTGCAGCCAAAAAATATGCATGATATTCTTGCTGATTTAAGCAAATCAATGGGCAGTTTGGTCTAAATTTAAAAACATCCCCTACCCAGCAAAAAAAAATATATGTAGGATAATTCTTGCAGTTTTACGGAAATAAGATTCACCAATGGTCAGTCTCGTACAAACAAAATTTTGAAATATCTTCTTCCCAACCAGAAAATATTCCAGATAGTTTTGCTGCATACTTTCGTATAGTCAAAACTTTGATATTGTTAATTTACGGAAATTCTCTTTACCACTGGTTACTTGAACACAAACAACATTTTGTTAACTTGTCGTCCACTAAGAATTTGTAGTTCCTATTACGTTTTAAGAAACTTGTCTATTATATCGTGTCCCCCAGCAAAGAAATTTCAGTTACAATTTGTTTTTATAGAAATTTGTTTTATTACTTAGAGTAACTTCCACCCCC